>JAOWBW010002930.1:0-47596 GCA_026119855.1 Campanula takesimana
TGACTAATCTCTACTCTGCTTTTGCTTTAGGATATATTTTCCCGAAGCTTGCACCATAGTAACTGATGTCTACTATTACATCATTCCTTGTTGATATCAAATTCTTGATGTGGGCTTGCCTACATGATTGGACTGACAGTTTCCTTATCCCTTACTATTCATTTTAGCCCGGACTATCGTTAACGACTTTTCTTTCTTCCAACTGTGTCCATGTGTCTCGGTGCTTCAACAAGGTTAAGTATATACTCCCTCCATCTCATAACAAATGTCGCATTGCTTGTCAACGTCTTTAAGGAATGTTCTTTTCTCATTTGTACATTGGGAAGGGGAATAATTAGGCAATAATGTCCTCATAATCCCGGTAAGCGTATCCATTTGTGGAATCACGAAGATGCAACCAACATTGTTATGAGAAACATGGGGAGAGAAAAACAATAATTCTTTTGCTAGTTTAGCAAGTTATTACCTTTCACCTGAATGTTGGAAATGTCTTGAGATAATTTTTTTGTTTTTTTTTTTTTTTGGTCTAGCAGGGAACATAAGCAATTGAAGGTGTCATCCTGGTCTATCCAATAAGAGGAAATTGGTTGAATATTGAGAGTTTTGAAAGGATGCATAATTTGAGATTACTCCAAATGGATAACGTGAATTCCGTGGAAGCATTAAACATAATTTTCAAAAACATTAAGTGGATGAATCGGCAACACTACTCTTGAATCATCTTCCTTCCGGTTTACAAACAGAAAATCTCGTGGCCCTAGACATGCAACACAGCAAATTGTGGAGTATCTGGTGGGAGAAGACGGTAAGATTACGAAACTGACTTCTTCCTTGAGCATTCTTCGAACCTTACGAGCTTATCTCTAAGAGGGTGTAATAATTTCAGCAAAAGCAAATTTGACTCCAGTTGGAGGTTTGTCTTGTTTAGTTGGAGTACGATTTATTAGTCTGCGAAGCTTAATCTGCGTGACTGTAATCTATCTAATGTAGATATCCCCAACAATATTGGCTGGTGCTCACTATTCCAGGAATTGGATTTAGCTGGTAATAGTCCAAGGATGAGAATGCGCTGATTATTTTGGTATGTCCATTATCCTTTTCTTTTATGATTGAGATTTTTATTTCTTATGTCTGTTAATTTGACTTGCTTTAGTCATTTTATGGAATATGCTTTGAATAAGAGCCGAGAACGCGTCAAGCTGGAATCGGACATATGCGGCCGCATTATGCTGTCGCATAGAGGACAGAGGGTTAAGGTTTTTGGGCATTTTAACATCCGAAGAAGTCAGTTTCTATGCAGCTGCATCATGCGGTTGCATAGTCATCAGAGTAACTACGCATCATGCGGTCGCATAGGCCCGGCAAAAATCTTGTTTTGGGCCCTCGTCAGGATAAGGTTTGCTGACATTCTGATGTTAGAGTAAGAGGGTATAAATACTCTCATAACTCTTATAGCCGATATTATTTAGTAATCTTAAATTCTGGTTATTATGTGTCTTTTGGTTCTTATGTTCTATAGGATTCTAGAAATCTGTTACACAATCCACAGTCTGTAATCTGTACTTGATCCACCATAATAATAATTTTGTTGTCCCTCCGTCTGTGGACATATCTAACACATCGTTAGTAAACAACATAACTATGTGTGTTTTTGCATTACATTTATTATTTTTTTGCATCTTTTATGTCCGGTTATAACAAACTGGTATTAGAGCTCCTCCGGGTTAGGAGTTCTTGAGGTTCCGCATCTGAAGAAAAAATGGCTTCATCTATGGATATGAAGACAGAGAAGTTCATTAGGAGGAACTGTTTGTGTTTGTGGCAGATCAAGATGAATGCCTAGTTAAGGAAGAGAAGAGTAAGACCACGGCTGAATACTGTGAGAGTAAAAAAGAGAGCAGCAAATAAACAGGAAGACACCAGTGAATTACGAGCAATGCTAGGATTATAAAAAATGTTTACAAAATTTGAGTACAAAGTCATTTGACAATTATTGATTGGGTACTCAACTAATGAATAATGTAGCCTACAAACACACCATCCAATCAAACATTGTCAAATCACTTTGTAACCAAAATTTTTGTTAGGAAAAAATTGTATAACAATAATACTGGTTTTCTTGAACTTAACGATAATGACAAATATAAAGTGAAACCATAATATACTTAACGGGGCAGAAACTCCGCAATAAGATATTGCCCCGCACTGGTGCTAACGGTCTGCGGCAATCTTCAAAGCAATCTTCTCTCAAGATGAAACGACTTTACAATCGTTAATAGAAGCACTTCAAATTAACGAATTCTAACAGAATTCCATCGAATTAAGTTAAATATCTAACCGAGGATTGTGAATGATTCAATTGTGATTGAATGACTGAGTTGTGATTGAGTGAGGAATGTCAATCCTGGTGGGGGTTTATATAGGTATTGAAGAGTTGTTGATTTTGAGAAAGCCCAAAATTCACCCATTTGCCCACTAGGGTAGCATGGTTGGCCCAATGGACCACTTAAGCTTGGAAGCCCAAGTTCACACTTGATTGGAACCTTCTTAGATGAGCTATATTAAATACTCTCATCTTTTTCATTCTCCAACCAATGTGGGATAACCATTTCATATCCCATAAACTCTTCATTTACCCACTTCAACTTTCATACTTTGGACATTAATTTCTCATTCACCCGGAATTGGTTTTGAGAAAATAAATATACCACACTAATCTACTCCAAACGTAGATTATAATTATGCAATTAATTTTCATTTACACAAAATGGAACCTAATGGAATTATTGGTCAAAAGTCGGTCAAACCTCACTTTTCCAAAACAAATTCCAACAAATTTTGTACTAGTTCTTTTTCAAACATTGGTATTACTCGTGAATCACGCCAACAAATAGAGAGAAAAGTGATAGTGCTATTGCCGATTAAACGGTGATTTCAACTCGATTGGGCTACAAGTAGGTGCACTTCCTTGGGCAGAATTTTCTTTATTGTTGCTGTGTGTGGGGTATTAATTGTTTCTCTCTACACTCTTTATTTTCATTTATTGGGTTTCTATGGTTGTTGAGAATATATTGTTTTCATCTATTTTGGTTTCATCTATTTTTGCAATTACTTTTAGCATTATCAGGTTATACCATATTGCTCTGTTACCCATCAAGTATTTTTTTTTTTTTTCTAATTAAACATTCCTTCCGTGTTTCCAGTGGCGGATCTAGGATGTTTTGATAGCGGGTGCACAATTTACACTAAAAAAACTTAAAACATATTTTTTGAAACGCGGTTAAATTACAATATGATGCACCACTACAATTAAAAGTATATTTGCAACTATATAATGAATAGAAAAAATGTTTTGATAGAAAAATGTTTTTGATAGAAAAAATATTTACGAACAATTTTTTTTTTGTAAAAAGGTTATTCATTTTAAGATAGAAAAAATAATTAAATAATGAAGAAGACCCAAACATTAATTAATTATATTTGAGATAATTGATAGAAACCTAAAGTGGAGTAGTTATATAAACTTGTAGTAGAAAATGAGAGGGAATAAAAAATATACTCCCTCCGTCCAAAATGATCTTCACATTTGACTATTCAAACGTTTTAAAGATATGAGCATTTGCTTCACTAGCTATATTGTGTTTATGCACATTTAAGCTTAAATTATAGAAATGAGAAGAACTTTTTGGGACAATGAAAAATGTCAAACGTGAAGATCATTTTTTTGAGACGGAGGAAGTAGTAGTTATATTTGAAATTATTGGAGGAAACTCAAAGTGGCCTTGTTAAGTTGGAGTAGTAGAAAATGAGAGAGAAGGAAAAAAAATGTCTTGGCTAGCAGAGAGATTCGAACCTGAGTGACTTGCATCAAACAACTTTTAAGAAAAACATTGCCGCAAGAACACAGAGCTACTTGTGAGTATTATCAGGGTGTTATAAATATAGACAATCTGCGGGTGCACTTAATATTCAGGATTTTAAAAAAAAACATTTTTAACTACAAATTTCAATTGATCGGGTGCACGTGTATCCCCTCTACAACATAAGATCAGCCCATGTGTGTTTCACTTCCTTGGTGATATTCATATTCTTGATGTGGGGTTGCTGACATAATTGAACCGACAGTTTCCTTAACCCATTACTGTTCTCGGTGTTAACAAGGTTAACTATCTAATCGTTTAAGCAGAAGTATGTATGGGTTTGAGAAACACTTGATTAAATTGAGAGACTTTTTAGAGAGGAGCAGGTGCGCATAATCTTACAACTGGAATAAGAGAAATAAGTTGAGAAGGTAATGTTGTGGTTGACCCAGAAAGAATCATAGACCTGTTACTTATCAATCCGTGGCAAGTTTGCATTCAACAATTATTTACATGCGTATCTCTGTGTGTGTGTGAGTATTAAACATCGCATTCAATCATACTAATTTGATAGTATCACATCCCACCCTACGTACAGATTTTAGAACAAAAAGTCGGAAGCAGAGAAACAAGAAATCTGCTTTCCATCCCATTACTTGATCTCTTTCTTTTCCTCCTCCATGGCATCTACTAGCAAGTTTCCAACAGCTACTACTAGTAAATATCCAACTCCACCTCCAAGTTCAATCAATGAATCATTTCCTTACGACGTATTCTTGAGTTTCAGAGGTTTATGCAGATGAAACCGCGATTACGAAACTGCAGGAATTGGATTTAGCTAGTAATAGTTTTAGTAAACACCCATTGAGTTTAGGGAGGTTAATCAGTCTCGACTCACTATGGTTGGACAAGTGGATCATTCTTCAATCATTTCCCAAACTACCCCCTAATCTAGTGGCACTTGTGGCGAAAAATATTCGTTAAGTTAATTATGTAAATAAGTTACTTTCAACAATAGCGAGTTTGATTTTAAAAACTAATTTTCGAATTGGTCAAATTATTTTTTAGAAAATACAAAGAAAAAGAAAAGAAAATATATTTTAAAAGGAATTAAATGAGAAAAAAAATGAACAAGTGGAGGCCATAAAATATCTTAGAGAGGGTAAGGTTGGTGTCAGTGGCGGATCAAGGAAGGTTGGTCAGTGGGGGCCAAATTTTTCTTCACATTACAAATGTAAAATATTATATATACATATTAAAATAATTGCATAGTAAATCAACAATTATTAATACTCCATCTATCCCAGAAAGATGGTCCACTTTTGACTTTTGATGGTCAATATAAGTGAACTTTGACTAAATATAAATGTCAATCCAACCAACCTTGTGAAATTCTAAAACTTGTGATTGATTAATCATCAAGTGATTTATCATTGACAAATTTTAAAATTTTATTGGGATGATTAGATTGATAATAATCTTTTGTCAAAGTTCACATGTGTTGACTGTTAAAAATCCAAAGTGAACTATCTTTCTGGGACAGAGGGAGTATAACATTTACTTGGAACTCTTTATAATATAGTATACTCCCTCCGTCCCATTTGAAGCTTCACATTTTACCCAAATGGGTGTCCCGTTGAAAGTTTAACTCTTTCCTAAAATGGTAAAAAATGTAGGCCACACTTGTCATACCCACTCACTTCTTCCTCTCACATACTTAAATTATGAGACCCACTTGTCATACCCACTAACTTTCTCCTCTCACATATTTAAATTGTAGGCCCCACTTATCATACCCACTAACTTATTCCCTCTCACAACCCTTCTTACACACAACCCTTTCCTTAATTTGTGTGTCATCACCAAAATGGTGAAGTTTCAAATGGGAGGAGGGAATATAAATTTTCACCACTAGGCTCTAAGGCACGAATAACACCAAAATATTAAATACTTCCTCCATCTCTAAATAATGTCCAAAATCGTTTAAAAAAATTTAAATGTCTTTTTGGGACGTAGGGAATATTTTTCATTGTGATTATGATTTTTTTACAATACATATATAAATTGTCTATAATCTTTGACTTTAAGCACTTTATAAAATCAAATTATTAGTTAAAATGAAGTTATTTTCCATTTTTTAAATATTTTTTTAATCTATAATTCATTAATTATTTATATAATAAAAAGTTCTTCATATTTATTCTTTAAAAAGGATGAACATAATAGAATTTAATTGAAATTTAATATTTTCATCATAGTGTTAAAGAAATTATAGTATACTTCGCAAAAATAATTTGAAACCCATTAATTATTGTACAATTTAAGAGAACAAAATAGTTGTAGTGGCTTTTCTAAGTAATGAACCGAAAAAAAAAAAAAAAAAAAAAAAGTGGAGTTGTGGGTTTTGAACACAGGATGGCCCAAGTCATATCAAACTACTTTAACCAGCTGGACAAGCACGAACATACATCTTTTATGACATAAAATATAAAACATAAATTATGCAACAAAAAAAAAAAAAACTTTTTTGAAAATTCAGTGGGGCCCGCTCGGTCCTTAATAGATCCGCCCCTGTTGTTGTAGTCGTCGTCCAAGTGGAAAAATAAAAAATAAAAGGAACAAGAAATCTGCTCCCAATTCCATTACTTTCTTATTCCTCCTCTACATGGCTTCTACTAGTAAATTTTCAACTTCTGGTAGTACAAATCCACCGTCACATCGAAGTTGGACCCCCAAATTTCTGTACGATGTATTCTTGAGTTTTAGAGGAATTGATACAAGAAATAATTTTACAGGTCATCTCTATGACAGATTGGTTATGGCTGGACTTCGCACCTTCCTGGACGATCCTGATCTCCGGAAAGGAAGTCAAATTTCCCTGGAATTGATGAGAGCAATAGAGGAGTCGAGAATTTTCATAGTTGTTTTCTCCCAAAACTACGCTTCTTCTACATGGTGCCTCAATGAGCTGCTGGAGATCGTTGATCATAAAAAGAGGGGTCGGTTGCTGCTTCCAGTATTTTACGACATTCAACCGTCTGATGTGCGTCATCAAAATGGGAGCTTTAAAGAAGATTTTACAAGTCATGAAGCTAACTATATTAATCAGCCGGAGTTGGTACGAAACTGGCGACGTGCGCTGAGAAGTGCTGCCGACTGTTCGGGATTTGATTTGCGAAGGAGCGCTTTAGGGTAAGATCTGATTCAATTGCTTTTTATATTTATTACTGTCACTCATTCTCTCATTACTTGCTTTCACACTATATTTTTCATCCTTAAACCAACCAACTCCCTCGTTTTATTACATTCTGTTGATATCTAAATTTTCAAAAGAATGCTCTGCTAGCTGATCTTATAAAAAACATTTTCAGGTCTGAATCAAGGCTAATTAGTATGATTATTAAGGAGGTTCTATCTATAGTGAAGCCCAAGAAGTTATTTGTTGCTAAGTATCCAATTGGATTGGATTCACGTGTCAATGATGTTTGTTCATTGCTAAGTCTTGAATCTGACTATCGTGTTCAATTCTTTGGGATATGGGGCATGGGTGGTTCTGGTAAAACAGTGATTGCCAAGGCCCTGTACAACAAAATTCTTCAATCGTTTGATTCAAGCTGCTTTCTTGCAAATGTCAGACACGATTCACATCAAACAAATGGTCTTGTACATTTACAAGAGGAACTTATCTCTGAGATTTTGATGACGACGAACGTTAAGGTTAGCAATGTTGATGGAGGAATAGAGATGATCAGGGAAAGGTTATGCCGTAAGAAAGTTCTAATTGTTATTGATGATACAAACGAGCTTAGTCAAGTAGATGCATTAGCTGGAGACCGCAATTGGTTCGGTCCCGGAAGTCTAATCATCATAACGACACGAGACCAGCATTTGCTAACTCAAGTTCAAGTTGATGGAAGATATGAGGCCAATAAGTTGAACTCTGAGGAGTCTTTAGAACTCTTTAGCTGGCATTCCTTCAAAGAAAGATTTCCACAGGAGCCTTACGCTGTGATTGCAAACAAAATTCTATCGTATTCTAGCGGCCTTCCTTTGGCTCTTGAGGTTTTAGGTGCATACTTGTTTGGAAGAGAAATAAAAGAATGGATCAGTGCTTTTGATGAGTTACAAAACAATCCCCATCCTGAGATTCAAAAGATACTCCAGATAAGCTTCGATGGTCTAGATTATCAGAAGAGAGAGATTTTCCTTGATATTGCATGTTTCTTCATTGGAACAGATATAGACTATGTATCTGAAATATTGAATGGTTGTGGTTTTAGTTCGGAAATTGGTATCAGAATTCTAAGAGATAGATGTTTACTCACAATCGATAAAAACAATGAGTTGAGGATGCAAAATTTGCTCAGAGGTATGGGGAGGGAAATCATTAGGCAACAATTTCCCTCGAAGCCTGGTAAGCGCAGCCGTTTGTGGAGTCATAAAGATGCGGTCGTGGTTATGAGAAACATGGTAAGAAAAAAAAAGAAACTAATTTTTTTACTAAATCAGCAAGTTATGATATTGGACTAATACTCTCCCCCGAAAAAAAAAGGATCTTGTTTCATACTTCTTCTCCTTCTAACCTTTCACCTGCAATTTTTATTTGGGTATATCAGGGAACAGAAGCAATTGAAGGCCTCACTCTAGTCTCCCCAAAAAAAGAAGAAATCCATTTGAATACCGAGAATTTTGAGAGGATGCATAATTTGAGATTACTGCAAATGGATAATGTGACTTTCTATGGTAACCTTAAACATTTATCCAAAAAGATTAGGTGGATCAATTGGCAAGACTGCTCTTTGAAGCATCTACCTTCCAGTTTACAAACGGAAAATCTTGTCGCCCTAGATCTACAACAGAGTAAGTTGAGTAGTATCTGGCAGGGGAGCACGGTAAGAATTTATCAATATTCCAATCTTCCTCTCTCTATCTCAGCTACGTATTCAGTAAATAAAGTCGATATTCTCACACTCAGGTTAACAATACATTTTCCTGGATGAGTAGACTCTGGCAAGGAAACCAGGTAAGTTTAAATACTTAATCAATAAATAATGTTGATGCACACATACACATACACACACATTGAGAATTACTCCCCCGTCCCGGAAAGTTAGTCCCTTTTTTTTCATTGTTACTACGAATGAAATTTGAGCAATAATTTAGGCTACTTTTAGTTACATTATTGAGAATCTAAAACTTGGTATTGATAGTATTTATAACGGTGTATCAATAACAAGTTGTAAATTTTCA
The DNA here is from genome assembly GCA_026119855.1 of Campanula takesimana. Taxonomy (NCBI): domain Eukaryota; kingdom Viridiplantae; phylum Streptophyta; class Magnoliopsida; order Asterales; family Campanulaceae; genus Campanula; species Campanula takesimana. Next base: position 9,111 of record JAOWBW010002930.1, read on the forward strand.
TTAGGATATTTAAAAGTAGCCTAAATTATTGCTAAAAGGTCATTCGTAATAACAACGAAAAAAAAGGGACTAACTTTCCGAAATAGATGGATTAAAAACAAATAGACTAAATACAAATATTTTTTCTAGATTCAGATCTCAAGACATTTGACGATTCTAAACCTCAGTCACTCTAAATGCCTGACGTCAACACCTGACTTCAGAAGAGTACCAAATCTTGTGACATTAATTCTCGAAGGTTGTACAAGTTTGCTTCAGATTGACCCGTCAATTGGTTGTTTGGGTAGCCTATTGGCCTTGAATCTGAAAGGATGTGAGAAGATTACAAACATTCCAAGTGAAATTTGGAGGCTGAGGTTACTTCAACATTTAAACCTTAGTGGTTGCTCAAAACTAAAGGAGTTGCCTGATGACATAGGAAATATTGAATGCTTAAGGGAGCTTTATGTTGATGAAACTGCGATAACGACACTGCCTTCTTCCTTGAGAAAACTTGAAAACCTTACAAGCTTATCTCTAAGAGGGTGTGCTAATATTTTAGCCAAGGCAAATATTAAACACTGGTCTGGTTTAGTAGTACCAGATCATGCTCTTCAAAGGCTTAATCTGCGGGACTGTAATCTGTCTGATGAACATATCCAAGAAAGAATTAGCTGGTACTCACGAGAACTCCGGGAGTTGGATTTAGGTGGAAATAGTCTTACTAAGCTCCCATTGAGCTTCAAGGGGTTAACTAATTTGGAATCATTATGGTTGGACAACTGGAGCATTCTTCAATCTATTCCAGAACTTCCACCTAATTTAGTGGCACTATTAGAGGAAAATATTGGTTGACTGGACGGATGATTGCGTTGTTACTGGAGTTTGGGCGCGGTGGTGTTGTTTGGGCTTCTAGTTTTACATGCTTTCATTTTACTGTTTTGAGTCTCAAGTTGTAGCAAGGAAATTGTGATTTAAACCCCTTTGACTTTTTAATATATTGTGTTGAAGGCCAGTAATTTAAATATTACTCCCTCCGTCCCAGAAAAAGATAGTCCCATTTTTTCGTTGTTACTACGAGGGAACTTTGAGCAATTATAAAGGCTACTTATAATTATGTTAATGTGAATCTAAAAATTTGTATTAATAGTATTTATAATGGTGTATCAAGAACAATTTCAAAAATTTCATTAGAATAATTAAAAGAAGCCTTAATTATTGCTCAAAGTTCCTTCGTAATAACTACGAAAATAGGGGGGCTATCATTCTGGGACAGAGGGAGTATATGTTTGCATCTCATAAACTTCCACCTCACCAAATTTTTCCAATGTAAAGTTCCACCTAGACTGAAATAGTGACGTCATTATGCCACATCAACATATTTAACGGACAAATGGACGGCGGGACTACATGGTCCATGAAATGCATACGTTAAGGACGAAAAAGAAAAAAAATAGTTCGAGGAAGAAAAGGAAAAAAGTTGAATAGGTTAGGGACTAAAAGGGTTTTTAACTCAAACCTTTGCCATCTACTTTCTAAACTTTTAATTTTGCAGGTATATAATAAAATTTTGGTAAAACAAAACATTGAGAGACTAAGGTTTCTGCACAAAGGTTATTTATTTTGAGACATAATTTTCTTGAAATAGTTGTTCATTTTTGGACGGAGAGAGTACATTTTTGGTGTGTTGGAGTACAATTGGCTATAGACTACTGCGCCGCTACAGCCTATAGATGGGATCCTATAGATGGGATTTGGACACGCCACCCCTTTTGGTGAATTACCGGTTGAGATTAATTTCTTTTGGTGCATGCCAGATAATAACACAAACTAATCCCGACCCTTGATGTACTAACAAAGGAGTCCTGACTAAATCTGATCAGTAAGTTTCAAGCTGCAAATAATCCCGACAACAGATGTAATAATCTTAAAATGTTTGAAAAGTCAAATGGAACTGTCAATTGGAACAGACAGAGGGTATTTAACATAAGTGAGGTGAATTTGGGTTCTCTTTGAGTGAAAACATTTCTTTTCTTTACTAAACCACCTTGTTAAAAAATTTGGAACTGCTGTCAGTTTCATGTCCACCTTGTCAACCTATTTATTTGAAGAAAAATTTGTACAAATGTTGTGGAAGAAAATTTACTAAAATATCATGAAAGAAAATAATCATCGGGATTACCTTAGGCTTGCAACACTATAAACACAATAATAATAAAACATCTGACTTTTAAAAAAAAAAAAAAAAAAAAAAAACGCTCTGTAAAAAGCAGTTTTGAGATAACCCAACTCCATCAGTTGAGTTCCTCCTTTCCAACGCAGTTACAATTCATCATGCAAGCTTCCGGTATGTGAACTACCTTTGGCACGATGTTCGAGAAGATACCTTGTCGCCAGCGAGGCATGTAATGCTGCACCATACGGGAGCGCATCTTCGTTGACAGTGAAATAAGGAGAGTGAAACGATTCAAGTTTTCCTCTCGTCTCGTTCTTCATTCCAAGGAAGTAGAAGTACCCTGGAATTGCTTCTGAGAAAAAAGCAAAATCTTCGGCTCCCATCATTGGTTGCATTTCTTGAACATTCTTAACATGGAGCATATCACCAGCAACGATTTGGAAGAAGTTATGCAGAATTTTGTTGTTTACAACTACTGGCGAAAATGGTTCCTCGTCTGTTTTGAAGTCAACAGTTGCAGTGCACCTCTGAACAGCAGCCTGTTCTGTAATAACCTGTCAGATATGCAAGGAAATGACAGAAAGAAATAAGGAAAAGTCCAACAAAATCAAAATATATAAACATTCAACAAAGATGGGCCTATAATTTTCAAGGTCTATTATAAGTCAAAAGAAAGTTTGTAAAAGAGCATGAAAGTATGATTATCAAATAGGGAACTCTTCTAAAAGAGCTAATCTATATGGATTGTTCAGCATACCTCTTCAATTCTTTGTTTTAGCCGAAAGAAACCTTCTTTTGAAAACATTTAACGAAGATGGGCCTATAATTTTCAAGGTCTATTATAATTCGGTTGCTACAAAAGAAAGTTTGTAAAAGAGCATGAAAGTATGATAATCAAATAGAGAACTCTTCTAAAAAAGCGAATCTTTATCCTGCCTTTCCCTGATTAGTGCAGAGGTGGGCTTCTATCCCCCTGGTCGTATTCAAAGGATAGGTTTCGCCCGAAGCATCGGACCAATGATCACCCATGACTTCGATATGGATTGTTCAGCATACCTCTTCAATTCTTTGTTTTAGCCAAAAGAAACCTTCTTTCGAAAACGCTCTGAATGTCCCACCAATCGTAACCGAATCAGGAATAACATTGAAGGCACCACCACCTTGAAACTTTGCAACAGTCACAACCTGCATCGTCATTCTTACATTTCTCAGCATATTTACCGAGAGAGAGAGAGAGAGAGTGAGAGAGAGAACCTGTGACTCCAAGGGATCAGTTTCGCGTGAAACAAGAAGTTGCAAACTAACAATAACATTAGAAGCAGCAACGATCGGATCTACTGTATGATGTGGAATGGCGGCATGGCCACCTTTTCCATGTATAACGGCCTCAAAGATACCACTACCTGCCATAATTGGGCCAGGTCGAGTGGAGACAGTGCCAATAGGGCTATCAGTATCAACATGCAGCCCGAAAATGGCATCAACATTGTCCAGTATCCCAGAATCTAACACTTTCTTTGCCCCACCTCCTACCTCCTCAGCCGGTTGAAAAACTAGAACAATAGTTCCCTAATAAAAAAAAAAGTCCGACCAAGACAAGATAGTAGTTTAGTTTATTTTACAGCTTTAACAGATAAGAATGTCAGCAATATATATATCTGCGGCTATGAAAAGGAATGCTTACTGTTGCATAAAGATACATCTCGATTAATGCTTTGCTAAAAACACAAGGGTCTAACAAATTTTAGCATGCTCAGACACAAAAACCCACCAGCTTCGAGTAACATATAAATGCCAGAATGAATTAAACGGACTTCCATAAAAAGCGAGAGCTTCTCATTTCGGCAACATAACCCCATTAAGCAACAAAATGCTACCTCATACAGAGATTTTCATTGTTAAATATGATATATACTTTGTCTGTATTTGTGATAGTTAATGTTCTTAGCCAACACTACCCAACTAACGGTGATCTTATGAAGTGCTTCAAAACTGCACTTGATAACTCATTTTACATCAGTTACGTACATTACAAAATATAAGTATTCATAATCAAGTTAAGGAACCTGTATAAAATCGCGGTGATTTTGGAGTATCTTTGCAGCACCAAGAAGCATTGTGACATGGGCATCATGTCCACAGGCGTGCATCCTGCCATTAACTTTACTTTTGTGCTCCCATTCTACACACTCCTGTACTGATCACAAAACCCCTCATTAATCCAAAATTTAAAAACACACAAAAATAAATAAACAAATACTCCCTCCGTCCCAAAATGATCTTCACACTTTTTTCGCCGTTACTAGGAAAGAACTTTGAGCAATGATTTTAGGTTGATTTAATTACCCTAATGAGAATCCAAAACTTGTTATTGATAGTATTGTTGATGGTGTGTCAATAACAAGTCAATAACAAATTTTAGTTTTTCATTAGTACAATTGAGTCGACCTAAAATTATTACCCATATATCCTTCGGGGAAAAAAGTATGAAGATCATTTTGGGACGGAGGGAATAATCAATGTAATTGCAAAAGCCAGTTACCCAACATTTCTACTCAAAAAAGTAGTCAATCACAAAATTATGCCCTCAATCATTTCTGTAATTATGGCAAATTCCAAGAATATAAGACATTGCACTTACAAAGAAGATTCAGGGAAAAAGAAAATGTACAAGAAATCAACTAAAACACCAGAATTTACAAAAATTAAATAATGAAAGTTATGTTGTACCTGCATAGCTAAAGCATCCATATCAGCTCTGATTGCTACAAACGGCGGCTCGCCGGTGCCAATATAGCCGATAACTCCGGTGACTGCAACTGGGTATTTGTAAGAAATCCCCAATTTATCAAGTTCAGTCCTGATAAGCTTACTGGTCTCAAATTCTTGATAACCTAGTTCTGGGTTTTCGTGTATAGATCTTCTAATACCCACCATCCAATCAAGAAAATTAGGGGTTTTCGCTAAATTGAGGAAATTCAAAGGGATTTCAGATAATCCTTGTTGGGTTAAAAACGAATTTGACAAAGTGGGTGTTTGTTGAATCATACAGAGAGTGAGAATTGGAAGGACCCATTCGATCAGACCCATGAATTTGGCTGATTTGATTGAAATCTTTGATTCAGAAAATCAGATTTTTTGGATAGGAGTGAGGAAGAGAGGGGAGGGGAGGAGTTCTCAACTTTGAATTCTTGGTGAACTGAGTGAGAAGTGAAAATATTTAATGAAACAAGTACTCCCTCCGTAGGGATGACCAAACACGGTTCCGGTTACGGTTCCGGTTCGGAACCGCCGGTTCCGGTTCGGCTTTTATGTGAACCTTAACCGGCCCTTGGTTACACCGGTTCCGGTTCCGGTTGTCACAATACGGTTCCGGTTCGATTCCGGTCCGGTTCCGGTTCGGTTCCACGGTTCATTTTTTGATGTTTTTTAACGGTTAATTCTGATGAAACTGTTAGAAATCGGTCAAAAACACATTTTTATTATTTTCATTCACTGGTTTTGGCAAAAAAAATCAGTCAAAACACAACTTTTCTTGTCAACTTTCCATTAGTAACGGTTAATTCTAATGAAACTGTTAGAAATCTAATGATTTTGATGGTTTTTTAACGGTTTTACTGACGGTTCAGACGGTTCCGGTTCGCGGTTTGGTTGGGCGGTTCGGAACCGCCGGTTCACGGTTTTTTGGGGGGTTGAACCTTAACCGGCCCTTATCCAAAACGGTTCCGGTTCCCACGGTTCCGGTTTTCGTGGCGGTTCATGGCGGTTACGGTTTTTTCGGTTCCGGTTCCGGGCCGGTTCGACGGTTCCGGTCCGGTTCCGGTCCGGTTTGGCCATCCCTACTCCCTCCGTTTTAAAATACATAACGTTTTGAGTGTTAATTTTTGTTTCAAAATACTTGACGTTTTACTAATTTCAATAAATATTTGCTCTTGTTTACCAATAATAACCATATCCATTAATTATAAGTTGTCTCTTGTGTAAGTATTTACTGTCTAGGAAATTAGAATCTGTTAGGGGTACAAAGGTATTTTTGATATGTATTAATTGCATTTCTTAATATGTGTGAAGAAGTCTAAAACGATAATTTTTTTTAAACAGGGGGAGTAGTTTTTTCTCCTGCCAAGATCTTCTGAAATTTAGGGTTGTTAAACGAACCGAGCCTGTTCGGGCTCGGCTCGTTAAAGCTCGATTCGAATGGGCTCGAAGTGCTATTCGAGCTCGAACCGAGTTTTTAAACTCGAATTTTTATCGAGCCGGCTCGTGTTCGGCTCGTTTGTTTGACGAGCTTTGCTTGAGCTCGGCTCGTGTTCGGCTCGTTTAATTCATGAATAACTCGAGCTCGGACTCGGCTCGATAAGCTCGTTAACACGCACTGTTTTGTTTGCTTTTGACTCGAGCTCGATTCGGCTCGTTAAGCTCGAGCTCGACAATCATCATTATTACTTTTGTAATGAATACACATACATTATATGTATGTACAACATTGTACAAGGAATAAATCATAACTAAAATACTTCAAAATGAATCAAACAACATTAATTGTACAACAACTAAAATTAATTCTCTCGATCGATTTTCTATTTTTAAATCTCCTTGATTGCTTATTGAAATATACACTATTAATCTCAATTGAGATTTTATGCATTCATATAATGACCATATAGCGACTATACACATGCAATAATACAATATAGATTGTACAACAACTAAAATTAACTTATTCTTTATGCACATTCATTATGAAACGTAGAGATATATACACAATAGTCGGGGTTTTTTCAAAACAAATTTATTATTTTCAAATGTACACATATTTGTCTTATATATTATTTTTCTCATTGAAATAAAAAATAAAATTAGCATCTATTATTGTAGTTATATATGCAAGTATATTTAATTACTCAAATATGGAATGAACAAAATGTTTATCATTTATACACACACACACACATATGCATCACATATAAATGCATATGCATGTAGAAAAATAATTATTAAATATATAAATATATATTTATACACATATATACACACCAAAAAAAATGTATTTAGGTATAAGGTATAATGGATATTATATATACATACATGTAACACATATTTATACACATAAATATATGTATGTATGATATGTGTGTATATGGTATAGTATATATATATATACATACATATGTATGATATGTGTGTATATACATTATTTTATACTCCTTATGTCTTGCCCGATTTAGAACATTTTGTCATTTTGGGTGTCCAACTCGATTTAGGACGGCCCAAAATGAAAAGATAATATTACTTTGATAATTAAACAAAAAATTGGGACAAAAGGAGTATATTACAACCTGATGGTATATATACAATTCAATTAATCGTTGAGAAGTTAAATGAACAAGAGCTTTTCAAAAAAAGAAAAAAAATAAACATGAGGTTACATTTGTAAATTAGACACATATTTTCAGATTAAAAAAAAGAGAAAATAAATAAAAAATAGAGTCTTTGTTCAAAATGCAGAGAATATTTATCAAGGCTCGAACTCGAGCTCGTTTGATTTCATAATTTTCAGAAAAATGTTTAAGCTCGAGCTCGGCTCGTAAAGACTCGAGTTCGAACAGCTCGTGAAAAGCTCGCGAACAGCTCGAAACTCGATTCGATTCGAGCTCGAACAAGGAAAATGAGCTCGATCTCGATAATTTGTAAACGAGCTCGAGCCCAAAACTCCAAAGCTCGACTCGGCTCGGCTCGTTTACGGGCCCCTACTTCTAATCAAACGCCATTTTGAACTTTGACTTCTCCTAATTGAATTGGCAACATAAAGGTGGACTCTTTGTAAATAAATAGAGAATTTCATTGTAGTTTAGAGTAATTCTTATTGAAAATGCGATTTTTAAATAATTATGAATGATATATTTTTTTAAATTCATTATTACAATTTTTTAAAATAAACGATACTTCGCGGGTAATGCCATTTTGTAAATGATTAAAATTTGTTTTAATCATCATCACCAAAATATTACTAGTACTCAAAAACATTATCACCAATACTCAGACACTAAAGTTGGTACTCAAAAGTATTACTAGTACTTGAAACTCTATGATTGGCATTCAACAAATACTCTCGGTAACACTATAAGACCATGTCCAATAGTTTCAACTACCAAAAACATTCAACTACCTTAATATTACGGCACCTCATCTTCTCTCTCCATCCACTTAATCATTCAACTACACTCTCAACTACCCCTCCCACAATAAGCTAGTTTAGTTTAAAATTCAACTCCTCCCAACTCATCATTCTATACCCCACCACTTTTTATTTTATTTACAATATTTATTTTTATAATTAAAAATAAATATTGATATTAATAATTTATTATTAAAAAATAAATTATTAACGTTTTTAATTATAAATTCGAGATTTATTTTTATTTTTTTTAATTCAAACTTAATTAATTTTTTTCGAAGCAATTAAATAAATATGAGAATATTTTAATTTTAATAAAAATAAGAAAAATTACAATAAACTTAGCTCGTTCCACAAATGATGAAAAACCAAAAAAAACATAGGATTGTAGTAATTTGGTGGAAAATTACTTGAATTCTGAGTGTTGAAATAAGGATTATTCGGATTATTGGGATCCATTTCACTAAAAAGATGATGAATATTTTAAAAACTAAGGGGTTAAAGAAGGATAATGATTTTTTTGAGAGAAAAGAGAGGTTTTTTTTTTGGTGTACAAATAAAATGAAAGTTATATCAATTTATAGAGAAAAAAAAATCCAGAATTTTCGCGAAAAAAAAAAAAATAAAAAAATTTTTTGCTGTAAAATAATTGAGCTCGAAAATTTGGGTTGAAAATCATATATAAAAATCTGGACGGACCAATCCTAGGCTGACACTTGGCAAAAGGAGAAAAAACAAAAAAAAAAAAACTGGCAGACGCTGCGCCTCACGCGCCTCTGTCGGCGGTGAGGCGCACGCGCCATGTCCGCACCAACCAGGCGGCGACGCGTGTCCATGGCGGGGCCCCTCAATTTTCATTCAACCCGGTTGAATTTATTCAACCTCCCAATTCAACCCCCTACCTCTCAACTACCTTATTGGAGCCCCTCAACTAGTTGAACCCACTTTCAACCCCCTCTCAATCACCTTATTGTACATGGCCTAAAGCTCAAAAGATATTGTTTGCGCCCTCAAACAGGCTCATGCGATTCATTTGTGGGGTTTTACAAAATTTGTAGTACGTATTTAAGAGTGTCAGTACATGTATTATTAAAAGTGAGTGCATGTGTTATTGCGTATAGTGCATGTGCTACATGTGTTAAATGAGATCAGATCTTCTCTGGCAGCTTAAATGTGCCATCTTCTGTGCCACGAACGAATAGAATTTAGACACTTGGCAAGTACAAAGTTATCCACAAAGTTCAGCTAGCAAACAAGAGGGATATAATTGGAATAATAATTTCTTTTCTCTTCCACACTCTCACGCACTTTCTCTCCCCAGATTCATCTGTTTCTCTCTCTAATTCAGTAAAATCTCTAAAACCTCCATGGACGATCTCAAGTGACAAAAATGGCTTCCACTCAAGAACAGAAGAGGAAAAAGTTTTCGATTCTTCAATTCAAAGTGCCTCTCCTCAATGTCTCCAAAATTAAATCACATTTTTACTAGTTACTATGAAAATACAGCAAGAAATTTTCAATTTTCATCACAGTAGGTTGATTTAGTTGATTTTTGTTGTCTTAACTTTGAACCCAAATTATGAAGCTGGAAGGGGAGGGGATGAGTGGCTGCCACTAGTGAACATGCCACTAGCGAACAATCAACGGTGGAACCACCATACCGATCTCGTCTCTGATTAATACCGACGGAATGGAGGTTGTTTTTGTCTGAGGTCGGCCATGGAAGGTCTCAAGAACTGAATTAGAGAGAGAAAAGGAAGAATGTGAGAGAGAGAAAGTGTGTGGTAGAGAGAAAAAATATTATTCCACTTCTATCCCTATCCTGTTTGCTAGCTGGAGTTTATTGTTAACATTGTCTTTGCCAAGTGTCTAAATTCTATTCGTGGCACAGAAGATGGCATATTTAGCTGGCACAGATGATCTGATCTCATGTTAAATACTGTTAATTATATAGTGTTAAGGGAAAAATATCAATATATTAAAGCAGTGTGATTGTGTTAGTATGTTTCAATTATCTACTCCCTCTGTCCCTAAATGAGTGTCCATTTTCAAGAAATCTTTGTCCCTAAATGAGTGTCTTTTTTAAACATAACTTTCTCCCTAAACGTTTTTTTTCGAAAAAAATTTCACCGGTTTCTTTATACGTGCAAAACTAAAGGTTTGGAAAGGAGATTACAAAATTATATATGAATCGTTGTTACCAAATTGTTCCAAAGTTGAGATTTTCAGTGTCTCTTAAAATGAAATTTGGACACTCATTTAGGGACGGAGGTAGTATAAAAATATCATTGTTTCAAAAGAAATATCAGTTATTTAAAAAAAAAAAAATCACCACACATTTTTTTAAAAGTGTCAGTTATTTATAAGAATATCAACGACATTTGATGAGAACAAAACTTCATTTAACTTGCTTAACGGTCATGTGAAATTGTGAATTATCAGCAAGTGTAAAATAAATATTTTATATTCTCTTTGTTTCGAAAAGTTAGTTTTTTTTTTTTTTGAGTTGATTTTGGGGGAAACTAGTTCCTCCATAAGTTATAAAAAGTCCACTTTTTAACCCTTTAACCCTAAGCCTTAAACCCTAAAGGGCCTAAACCCTAAACCTTAAACCCTAAGCCCTAAACTCTAAGCTCTAAACTTTAACCCCTATAAAAACAGGATTTTTTATAACTTATGGAGAAAGTTTTTATAACTTATGGAGAAACTAGTTTCCCCCAAAAATTTCTCTTTTTTTTTATTACGAATAAATATTGAACAATAATTTAGCTACTTTAACTATTTTAATAAAAATTTATAACTTATTATTGATAGAATAATACACTATTATAAATACCATCTGTTAGAGCAATGTGATTTTGAAGATGAAGTTGCAGCAGAAGAGGAAAAGAAGAAAGACGGTGCAGCAGGCTGAAGGTCCGGTCGGGTGCCTTGGTAGGTCCGGCCGAACCAAGGTGAAGCCCCGGGCGGATCGTTACCAAGACCCGGGCGGACCAGGCTGTTCCGAGCTGTTCCTGATTTTGACTATTCTGGCTGTTTTGGAAAGTAAATCAAGTTGTTTAAGGATTTGATTTAGGACTCCTTCTATCTTCCTAATTAGGTCTAACAATTCTATAAATACTAGCCATAGTTTAGTATTTATTACATAGCATGATCAAAGATATAAAGAGAGAGAGATCAGTAATTCTAGTTCTAGGGATTTGCATAGCTAGGAACTTTGTGATCAAAGTTCGTGCAAACATAGATTAGTGTGATCATCATCTTCTTGTAATTGTTTCTCCGCCATAATAATACATGTTTCCCTTTGCCCGTGGAGGTAGTCAATAGAGATTGGTGAACCACGTATATTCTATGTGGATTTGTGTTCATTATTATTTATCTTTTGGGTCTGATTTACTAACAAGTGGCACCAGAGCCTGGTTAGTCAAAGAAGATCAAGGCATTCCGCTGCGTAGAAGAGATGGATTCCGGGATGGACCAGAAAATCGACAAGTTTGATGGGAAGAACAGTTTCAGTTTATGGCAGATCAAGATGAGAGCCATGTTGCGAAGACAAATTTTGTGGGCTCCAGTGGCTACTGCAATCAGGGATCACAAGGATCCAAAAGGTAAGGCAGATGCCGTTCCCACAGCAGAGGATTCGAAGAAGGCTGCAGACATGGTAGTATTGGATGAGAAAGCTCATTCAATGATTATCATGAGTCTTGATGATGAGATCTTAGCGGAAGTAGCGGATCAAGAAACAGCGGGAGGCTTGTGGCTAACGTTAGAGAAGATGTATTTGACGAAGTCTCTAACCAACAAGCTCTATATGAAGAAGAAGCTATTCACTTTCCATATGTCAGAAGGTACGCCTATCAAGGATCATCTAGATAGATTTTCTGCTTTATTGCTTGAATTGCGTAATATAGAGGAGAAAATTGAGGATGAGGATGCTGCTTTAATTCTTCTGGTGTCTCTACCGTTGTCATATGAATCATATGTTGATTCATGTCTGAACAAAGAGACAATTACTCGGGAGCAAGTAAAGTCTGGTCTAAAGACTAGAGAACTGCGCCAAAAGGCGAGTGGTACTAGCACAGAATCTCAGTCATCAGGTTTGGTTGCGGAAGGCAGCTGGGGGCATGGTCGAAGGAACGGATGTTCTAGACGGGGTCCGAGACCTGGAGATATCTGTAGTTTTTGCAAGGAGAAAGGGCATTGGAAAACCGATTGTCCCAAGAATAAGAGAGAGCAACATAAATCTGAGTCGACTGCAGCGGCGGCAAGCAGTGACAATCTTGATGAGGATTGTGATTATGCCCTGGTGACCGAAGAAGTAGCATGCAAGGAATTTGCATGGGTCCTAGATTCGGGAGCGTCTTATCACATGTGTTCGCGCAAGGAGCAGTTTGCAACGTACGAGCAGAAAGATGGAGACCGTATTTATATGGCTAATGGATCGGACTGTGAGGTAGTTGGCATGGGTTCCATAAGGGTGAGACTTCAGGTGATAAAACTCTCACATTGAACAAGGTAAGACACGTTCCACAAGTAGCAAAGAATCTGATATCGCTTAGTCGTTTGGACAAGAAGGGATACAGTTTCAAGGGTGAAGGTGGAGTTCTGGATGTCTACAAAGGTTCAGATGTGATTCTGAAGGGAGAAAGAAAAGGTTCCTTGTTCATCCTCCAAGGTTCTGAGAATGGTGAGGGTGTTGACGAGCAGGTGGAGCATCGTTTTACTCTTGGCCGGAGTGAACTGGGTATGCCACGGCTAGAAGATCAACACACACCGGTTCTATCAGTCATGGTTGGCATGATCCAATGTCGACTGGATGGGCCACAACTAAATGACTGTTAATCGCCCGTTGGGGAGATTCTGAGTGACCGTAGGTGCACATCTGAGTGCACGTCTGGGTGTCCGTATGATACATTGCATGCAGAAAATCTGATTGTCCAGAGGACAAGGTTGTTTGTCTGGTGAGGCAAATTCTGAGTGTCTTGAAGATACATGGTGCACAAAAACGAGTGTCTTTGACGAAAGACATACTGAGGCAAAGGTTGAAAAATCTGGTACGAGGGATGTGGCTCAAGGTGGAGGCTATGTCGGAAGCTCGTGCATCTGAATTATTAGGGGAGATTCAAAATCAAGGTGGAGATTGTTAGAGCAATGTGATTTTGAAGATGAAGTTGCAGCAGAAGAGGAAAAGAAGAAAGACGGTGCAGCAGGCTGAAGGTCCGGTCGGGTGCCTTGGTAGGTCCGGCTGGACCAAGGTGAAGCCCCGGGCGGATCGTTACCAAGACCCGGGCGGACTAGGCTGTTCCTAGCTGTTCCGGATTTTGACTGTTCTGGCTGTTTTGGAAAGTAAATCAAGTCGTTTAAGGATTTGATTTAGGACTCCTTCTATCTTCCTAATTAGGTCTAACAATTCAATAAATACTAGCCATAGTTTAGTATTTATTTCATAGCGTGATCAAAGACAGAGAGAGAGAGAGAGAGAGATTAGTAATTCTAGTTCTAGGGATTTGCATAGCTAGGAACTTTGTGATCAAAGTTCGTGCAAACATAGATTAGTGTGATCATCATCTTCTTGTAATTGTTTCTCCGCCATAATAATATCTGTTTCCCTTTGCCCGTGGAGGTAGCCAATAAAGATTGGTGAACCACATATATTCTGTGTTGATTTATGTTCATTATTATTTATCTTTTGGGTCTGATTTACTAACACCATCAATATCACTATTTAAAATCTCATTAGGATAATATAACACAGCTTAAAATATTAATTAAAAATCCTTTGAAGTAACAACGAATAAGTACACAAAAAGGAGTAAGAAATAAGAGTACTCTCACCATCCCGGAATAAATGTAGCCGTTTTTCGAATGTTAGTACGAACTTTGAGCAATAGCTTTAGGTCGATTTAACTATCCTAATAAAATTGTAAAACTTGTTATTGATACACTAATATAAATGAATCAGTCTTATGAAAAACTTGTTTTACACTAAAAGGTGTGTAAAACTTGTTTTACATTAAGAGATTATGTTTTACATTAAAAGATGAAAACAAGTTTTAACACTAAAACGAGTGTAAAACAAGTTTTTCTCGAGATTTTCACAATATAAATACTATCGATAACAATTTTCAAATTTTTATTAGAATATTTACATTAACTTAAAATTGTTGCTCAAAATTCCTTCGTACAAACATTCAAAAAACAACCACATTTATTCCAGTATTCCAGGATAGAGGGAGTAGTTTTTTTTGCCCTATATGGTGGAAAACGGAGAGTAAAAGACTATCTCAATGTACTAACCCACCGGCCAGGAGACATAACTAGGAGTAACAATTTCCGTCAGTTTGACGACAATCTGAAGAGGAAAAACATGATATCTTGCCTAACAAGGTTTATGGCAAACAAAACTAAGATTTTCCAATCCAAATATATAACATTAAAAAGAGTATGGTAACTGATGGTAAAAAAAAATGCAAGATATCACGTTCAAATTGCACAAAACTTCATGAACTACTACTTAAAAACCAGATTCTAAAACCAATAAAATTGAAGGAAACACATGCACTCAATTGCTGCATAATTAGTCTTCTTCCTCGCCCTCGTTTTCAGCAATGTTGAAGTACCTCAATTCGTAAACATTTCTGTCCTTGTTTGAAGCAATTACTCGAAGCCAATCACGAACATTGTGTTTCTTCAGGTATTTCTTGGTCAAGTACTTCAAATACCTGAAAAGAAGCCCTTGAATGTTAGAAACACACATCAATTTGTTTAATTCCACTCTCGTCTTATACGCATCTAAATATATACAGTATAAAGCTGCTGACTGATATAAGAGGAACATTTACGAGAAATAAGAGCAGATTGACAAAAATAAACAGTGTCATATTGAGACTCGAACAATTACATGGCTGATGCAAGTATCTTCTCATTAAGTAATGCTAATGAAAATCTAAAATTTGTTATTGATAGTTTTCATGACGGTGGATTAATAACAAGTTTTAGATTTTCATTAGTATTATAAAATCAACCTAAAATTATTGCTCAAAGTTCTTTCGTAGTGACTGCAAAAAAAGTGGGAAGATCATTTTGGGACTGACGGAGTACCATGTTAAACCTAACATCACAAGACAAGGTGGGCTCTCACAAGACAAACACGCACTTTATGTTCTAACTTTAAAATTATTCTGAACAAGGAATATCGTGTTGAACCTGAACATCACAAGACAGGGTGGGCTCTCACAAGACCAACGGAGAAGGTTAATCAATGTACTATAGATACCAGTTGCCGAAAACCAGAGACAAATTACCCTCTAACCTGGTGACCTTACTAAAGCACAAAATTTGTACTGCACACCTTGTTAAACACTAAGATCACTCTGTTTAATCACCACATGAAAAGGCTAACTTACTAGATACATACTCCCTCCATCCAAAACAAACTTCCAGTTTTACCATTTTGGGCGTCCCATTGGAAACTTCCACTTACCCAAAAAGGAAAAGATACCCTCCACTTTCTCTCTTTCCTACTCAAAACAATTATCCACTTACTATTCCCTACCTTACTTTCTCTCTCCTTCCCACTCACACCTCCAACTTTTCAAACATCTTTCCTTAATTCCTAACATTCTATGGGAAGTTTGTTTTGGGACGGAGTAATTGTCTTCAAAAATGCACGCTCTATCTACCAAACACAATTTACAGAACCTAACAGGTTAATAAAAAGTACGCAACTTTATTACTAAAAAGAAACACCTTTTATGAAAAAACTAAAAGCATAATGAGTCTATAAGTGCAACAAATGGAGAACTTAATTTCAATTGGAATCCTCCTATTAAAACACACAACACTAATACACCAAGATTTTAACTTTTTCAAGATTTGATTTGAAGTTCTGAGAATATGATTTCTGAGTCAAAACATTGATATGGGTACAGGCACTAGTAAATCTACCTAAAAATTCAGTTAGACAAGTGCGAAATTATTCAAAAAAAAAAAAAAAAAAAAAAGATAAATTCAAGCTTTCCAACATACCATGAAACATAAAAGCAGGTCAAATAACATCTCTCAACAATAAATTCACACACACATAAACAACATTTCAGCAGAAATCATAACTAACAAAATCAGATCTATCAATAAACAGGAATCAACAACAGTACCTCTTAGAAAAGGTAGAGTCAGATGTGACGATGATTTTGTTCTTGTCACGAGTGATGGTGATGGAATCGCCGAGAGCACCGGCATTGCCGCCGACCTTGATACGTTCCTGGAGAAACTTCTCCAATGAAGCGATCTCCATGATCTTATCATCCACTGGCTTCCCACAATCGATTGTGAATGTCGCTCCCTTCTTCTTCCCCTTGGCACCACCCGCCGCTGCGCCGCCCCGACTCATTTTCGCTTCTCTACTTTTTTCACTGCAAATATAAACGGCCGTCGATTATCAATTTCCAGCCGGTAAGACACAGTACAGATACAGAAGAAAAAGAGGGAGAGCTTACCAGGGATTGAGCTGAAGAAATGCGGGAGAGTGTGTGATTGTTGTGTATCGACTGTAAACTATAAAGCTAGGGTTAGGGTTTGGGGATATGAAACCTTAGCAGGCTTTGTTCTTGGGCCTGGTTGATGGGCCTGTGTTTTCCATTTTTCTCTCTCACTCACAAGAACTTATTCACTTGCTATTTCATATTTCACTTTCTCTCACCTTCCACTTATATCACTTATTTTTCCAACATCTTTCCTTAATTCTCATTCTTTTAAAAGCAAATAAGAAATTTGTTACGGGACAGAAGGAGTACATCATTTTCTGACACCCAAATTGAGGAGAGAGTATATTTGTCTCAAAATAAATTTCTCATTTTATTTTAGTAACATAGATTAAGGAAAGATATTGGAATAGTAGATAGTGTGAGTAGGAATGAGAAAGAAAGTGAGATAGTTAATAGTAAAATGAAATGACAAAATGAGAAGTTTGTTTTAAGACAAAAAAATAGTAAAAGTGTTATATTTAAAGTATTGTGAATGAGAAAGGGATTGTGAGTATGCTCCTCAAATCGCACTTGACCGCCTCCAACCCCAAATCAAAACCCTCCTCACTAAAATCCAAACCCATTTCGTCTTCTTTGATTTCACCCAAATCCAAATCCAGATTAACAGTTTTGAGAAATCTGAATTAAATACGTCGATTTCCAAATTTAATGTTGCAGTTTATGGCTTTAAATTGAAATGGCGGCCAGATCCGAAAGCTAGTTTGAGGGAGATGTTCTGGCTGCTGATGTTGGTCGGAATTGATTTGTTGGGGGACAACCAGAGAATAGATGATTTGGTGCGGTATTGATGGATGCAAAACGCGGGCAATGATTGAAAAAAAAATTGAGTTGGTTTTATGTTAGAGTTTGGTGTTTTAATTGGGGTTTTCACATTTTTTTGATGATTTAATCATTGACTGGTTGGTTTATATGGGTCGGTTCTAATGTTCTTTATTTGGTGCTTGGTAATGGGTGGAAGGAATGGCCATAGGTAAAGGAGATGAGGGAGAAGGGAAGAAGGTGAAAAGAAAGAGTGGGGATATTTTCTACTCTTACATTTCTTATTTTACCCCTTAATTGTTGGATAATGCCTTTAAATGTGAGACGTTATATTCGAGAATTATATAACAGAGAAAGTTTCGTAATGCTTAGACGGAGCAGAAAAGAAGACAAAGAATGGAGGAACAGCCGTTACAAGACTCGTGTAAATATACACGAGTGGATTACAAGAGTCGGGAAGTGGACTGGAGCTACACGACTCGTGCTCTACAGCAAGACTGGTCCAGTTTTGACGCGGAACACAGGAAAACGTGTGGGGCTTTTTTGTTTTCTTTAGAGATTCATATTTGGGACTCCTTATGTCTTCAAGGTTAGGTTATAAGTAGTATGAATATAGATTATCATCTTAACACAAATTTATACCTTAGAATTAATTTTATGATCAAAATTCGTGCTCAGAGAAAGATCAATAATTTTAGATTTAGGGTTTAGCACAATAAAAAATTTTGTGATAAAAATTCGTGCTACATAAATTAGTGTGATCTTGTAATCGTTTCTCCATATTGATAATAATATTTCTCTCCTCCCCGTGGACGTAGCCAAGTTGGTGAACTACGTAAATATGTGTTCTTGTGTTTGATTTCCTTTTGGGAAAATATAGAATTATGCCCCTGTACTTAGGTCTAAGATGCAGATATGCCTTATAAAAGTTAATTGTTATATTAGTCCCCATACCTAAGAAAAATGTGTGGAGATTAGGACACCGTCATCTTTCCGTCAAAATTCTAACGGAGTAACTGACGAGTCTGCTTATTTGGCTATTTGATGAGCACACGTGGAAAAAAATCGCTGAACGGACATGTTGATAAAAAAAAAAAAAAAACGACGCCGTTCTGTTGATAATAGAAGAAAAAAAAAGAATAAAAGAATAAAAAAACATAAATGGGACTTCTTCTTCTTCTCCCACTTTACACCCGCCATTCGCTTCTTCATCCACCCAACTCCCCTCTGCAAGTACCCAGCAATCACCACTACCCCTACCCCCGCCGTGTTAGGATTTCCGTCGACTCGGTGGCTTGGTCGGAGCCGGAAGCTGTTGTATAGAGATACCCACTTGAAAAACGTGGCTTGTTTTCTCATGTTAGGGACAGTGAATTGGGTTTATAATAGAATTAAGGTTTGAAATCATGGTTGTATATGGTGAGGATTTGGTGCTAAGAGGAAGAAAGGGTAGAGTGTTCTCATTGATTTGGGAGAGAATTGATCTTTTAACCCTTGTCATTGTCCCAATTTTTGTGCGAGCTTGGTGCATCGTTCCGCGTGCTAGATCTAGGATCTGAAAAGGGTAGGGGCTGGCCGGAGTTTGGAATAGCCGGAGAAAACATGGAAAGGTGAGTGATTGCTTAATAATGTGGGGAAGACGGCAAAAAAAATCAATATTTTTATGATATATTCAACTTCACAACGACGTAGTTTTGAACCCATCATACTTAGCAAATTCCACCTGAGTAATTTTTTTTGTCAAATAATAAGCCAACTAGGATGCCTAATCAACCATCCCGTTAGAATTTGGATGGAAAAATGATGGAGTCCTAATTTCCAAACATTTTTCTTAAGTACGGGGGCTAATATATCAATTAACTTGTATAAGGGCATATATGCATCTTAGACCTTAGTACAGGGGCATAAATATATATTTTCCCATTTCTTTTTCGTCATCAAGTCTTGTATATTGCTCTGACATTAATAAATGGCACATGGCCAAGCACATGTGTATTTAACGTCTAAATATTAACCGTGTTAGTCATAATGATCTTCACCGCACAAAAATGACCATTTGAGGTACTATACTTGCAACAAAAATGACATTACGTATCAAACCTGCACAAAGGGATCAATTGAGACACCTTTTTTTTTTTGCATTTTTTTTTCCTAAAGTAAATGTTCTAATTGTGCGTTAACAAATGCCCTTTAAGCACATGTTAGAGCAACTCCAACAATGGTATTAGTTTGATAGCTATCAAAATCAAAATTTGATACCTTTTAGTCATTATTCATTAGGTATCAAATTTTTTATCTCCAACAATAGGTATCGAATTAAAAAGTAAAATAGTAGTTATCCACTTTCTTTCTTTGGGGTAACCGCCGTCTTCTTCCTCCAATCATTCCAGTCTCTCTCTTCATCATTCTCTTTGGTAATTCTTTTTGTTCCTTTCATTAATCCTAATTTCACTTTTATTAATTGTTAATTAACAGTTAATAAATGTGAAATTAGGATTTTCCCTTTTAGTTTTTCAAACTAGTTTCAATCTTTTATTTCTTTTGGCATTTCTATGTTTGTGATTCGGATTTTGTCAACTAGGTTGTTATATAAATCTCAAACTCTCTCTCTAAATTCAAACTCACATCTGAATTTGGGATTTCTTATTTATATAATTCTAAACACAAAATCTGAATTATTATTTTTTGTTTTTCATCTTTAATTTGAATAATTCAAGAGGAATGATGTTGACTTGGTGTTTGACTTTCTTGACTTCTCCCCTTGTCGGGAACCTTTGTATTCTCCCCTTGGTGGGAGCCTTTGTATTCTCCCCTTGTTGGGAGCCTTGGTTTTTGTGCTATAATTGTTGGTCATTATCTATTGGATGTCGTCTTCTTCAGTTGTTCAATCTAGCAGTGATTGAGATTGGTGATTTATAGTTAATCCGGATGCCTTAGAATATTGTGTTTTCAAAGCTAAATATTTTCCGAGTGGGGATTTTGGGCAGTGTCCAAGCTACGCTTGGAGAGGCATCTGCGTATCCCAAGACATTGTGAAGAGAGATACAAGGTCGAAGATTGTGAATGGTCATAAAATCCGCTCTTTGGGTGATCTATGGCTTCACAAGGGTAGTAATGCATTTGGTGGCGTTGTCATTTTATGCAAGAACAACCTTATGTTTCATCCCTCTGTTTACAGTTTTTATGTAATTCAAATTGTCAATGTAATGATTGATAATATTTGGGTTGAGCCTCTAAAATTTGTGGAGAGCCTGCTCAAACTCTTATGCTTTTGCATCTAATTTAATGGTGGTTTGAATTTCGAAAAAAAAAATAGGTATCGAATTTATGGTTTCAAATTTATTTTTTTATATTTGCTAAGTTTATTAATGCTTTCAACATTATCGATTATTCTGAATTATGACTAATAATTAATTATTTTTATCAAATATAGTCATTACATTATTATATAAAATTAAAATATTAAGAATTAATAATGATTTATTATATTTCCAACAATATAACTTAAATTTTGGCAGTCACTTGTCTTCGCCAAATAGTCACTTTTCTCAGCAAGTTTCACTCCACCGCGTGTGCATTGTCGGTCAATAGGGGGGTGTAAATGGTTGGATTTGGTTCAGTTTGAGCAAATTTAGAGACCAAACCGCTAATCATCGGTTTAAAAAAATCTCAAACCAAACCAAACCAAACCAAACCATACCATTAAAAGTTTCAAACAGAATCAAATTAAACCATAATGATCTGATTCGATTCGATCCAAACCGAGGTTTAATATATCAGTTTAAACTACGGTCTAAACCACAGTCTAAACCATTATTCAAACCACATTCTGATTCATAGACCAAACCACTGTTCAAACCGGTTTAATTAAACTGTCTTAACCCAGGCCAAACGGTTAAGGCACCTGACCCTCTGAATATTCTAACCTGCACCACCTCTTTTTTTATCTACTTCCTCTCTCATCCCATTTCTCTCATTTTCCATGTCGGAAACATATCACTTCCTAAAAACCCAAACACCAAAACTTTTTCCTTCTTCTTACACACAAATATGATAATTCTTCACTTAACCAGACCACATCATTTCTTTTTGACAAAACACACAAAAAATCGATTAGGAGATGGGTTAATGTGTTGGAAATTTCAATTACTAAATGATATTTTTATTTATAATTGTGAAAAAAAAAGAAAATGGAGGGGTGAGAAGATGTTTTTTATTTTCTCTCTCAGGAATTCAAAGGGGAGAATGATTTTTCGTTCATAAAATGGGTCCTGTGCTGTAAGTTTCATTTAGAAGCAGTTGCAGTTCTTTTAATTTTGGAGATGGATCTACTAGAGATGGATTTGTACTGGCTATGGCAATTTTGAGTTGGTGATTGTAGTTATTCTTGTATTGCTTAAACTTGAGTTGGGTAAGATTCGGACTCTCTCGGTTCAGACCTTGGTTTGGTTTAGAACGGTTTGGTTCAGTTTGAGAGGTCAGACCGCGGACCAAACCAAACTAGACGGTTTGTCAATTTCACAAACCGAACCGAACCATTTATGCTCAAAAACCGAACCAAGTTTGGTTCGGTTCCAAACTGCGGTTCAAACCGAATCACGGACACCCCTACTAAGCAAGGTATCATATTTGCTACATTTGCTAATACCTTCTCAAATTTTGATACCTCTCATTTTTATTGTTGGAGGTACTAATACCTTCAAATAAATATCAAAATTTGCATTTGATACCTATTATTGGAGTTGCTTTTAAAAAATCTGAAAATAAAATGCAAGATTATGATAACTTTTCTCCCCCATCCCAAAAAAAAAAAAAATATAAAAAAATCTAAATATTTCAAACTTAAGAAATTTGACATTCATTTTGAATCTCACAAGAAAGATCTTGAAAATAAAAAACGGGAGGCGGCAGTTTGCAAATAAACCAAACTTCCGAGGCAAAATCTATAATATTTTCATCAAGCGGATAGATCCAAATCCAATACCCCCGTTCAATCTTCTGAAAGGTACAATCATTTCGTTTGGATCTAAATCCCTAATCACACATTTCAATCTTTCATCGTATTCACCTTCTTCATTTACAGATCCATGAATGGATTTCATGAAGGTATTCGATCAAACCGTCCGTGAAATGTAAGCTCAATTCTCAATGATCACAGTTTTTTTTTCTCAAAATTACTCGATGTTGGATTATTTATTTTTTTAAAATTGACGTTTTCACGTGCATCATTTTTTATTTTTTTTGGATTTTGAATTGAATTGTAGAAAGAGGGAGGTGAATTTGAAAGTGTTGAAGGTTCCTGAGATCGAACAGAAGGTAAGAATTACAACATCACTGGTTATCTGCTCTAAATAAATTATGAAAGTCTGTTCCATGTAAACCATATAACAATTTAACTGTATGCTACTCTCTCTGTTCCGGAATAAATGTCATAGTTGACAAGTCAATGTTTTAACCATTTAGTTATATTCGGTTGATTGCCCCAATCTATTCATATGGGCATATGGGTAGAGTGACACAAGTAGGACATTTATTCCGGGACAGAGGGAGTAATATGATGCTCTAATAGTTCCGCTTCAGAAATAGTTCTAACATTACACTCCTCACATGTTCAATGAAACAATTGGGATTCTGTTATTGTGGGTACTGCTAAGGGTACTTGTGCTTTTCTAAATGGAGAATCTTTTGTGTAGAATTAGTGGATTATCTTTAAAATGTTAATTGTGATAGTTGTTGTTTCATGGATTTTCGCTTGAATATTGTACTAGCTCCATTTAACTAATTATGTAGTCTCTACCTAAATATAAATTGATAGCCAATGAGGATGTGAGAAAACATATGTTTACCAGTGGTGTATATCAAATTAATTGAAAACACCTAACTGTTAAATGAGAAGTCCTGGCGAGAAGTTGGAATGTAAAGAGTGTTTTAAATGAAACAGGAAGTGCAATTATGCAACATTTTTTTTTTTTAAGAAACACAAACTGGAAATTGGTTAAGCCTGCTGGCCAGAACCCCCCCCCCCCCCCCCCCCCCCCCCGGGGATGATCTACTCCATTATCTAGGTTCAGTAATTGATTAAAAGATGGCAATTAAACCATATAGATCAATAAAGTGGAGAATTGTCTTGGCAGTCTTTTAAATCTACATGTACATGGAAACTTGGAAGGGAATTTCTAATTCCCTCTTGACGCATGAACAAAAATTCTTTAGTATACCAAACCAGTTTCGCTAAATGGTGTGGAGCTCTGCAACTAAGTAGCAAAATGCTATGAAATATGTCGGCGATTAACATGTTCTGGTGGACATGCGTTTAAAGTAAACAATTTTGTCTGAGTCTGGATTAGTAGTCCATGTAGCTTAAGAGAACTGAACGTGTGAGAAGGACACGTAGCATTCAGG
Source organism: Campanula takesimana (assembly GCA_026119855.1). Classification (NCBI taxonomy): domain Eukaryota; kingdom Viridiplantae; phylum Streptophyta; class Magnoliopsida; order Asterales; family Campanulaceae; genus Campanula; species Campanula takesimana. The sequence continues at coordinate 33,151 of JAOWBW010002930.1, forward strand.
AATGTTTGGGCAAAGGCCATCTTTTTGTTGAGTTTGTATGATGATACTTATTTATTTCAAAATATGATCATGATGGGTTACTTGGCTGAAGCGAACAGACATTGTATTCAAAGGACCATGGTCGTGTGTATTTGAGATCTAGAATGTATAAGTAATCGTTTATTACTTCTCATGTCAAAATTCCTTAAAGGCTGTAGTCATAATTATTGATATTGCGACAGGTACTTGATGCAACGGATGATGAACCTTGGGGTCCTCATGGCAGTGTCTTGGCAGAGATTGCACAAGCCACTAAAAAATTGTACGTGATAGTTTTTGCTATACGATTTGATATAAGATTCACATTCCTTCTTCCATTGCTCAGAAAATTGGATGATCTGATTTTATTATAAATGACCCATTTGTTGCTATATCTTTCAGCTCTGAATGCCAGATGGTTATGAATGTTCTTTGGACAAGGTTGGGTGAAACTGGAAAAAACTGGCGTTTTGTGTACAAGGTGCTACTTCGTTTGCTTTCACATTTGTATTTCTTTTCAGTCACACAATCCAAAAGAAAGCTTCCATTTCTTCCTAATCATTTTTCTCATTTGGTTTTTGTTCTCCTCACTTTTTGAACCACTGCATTCTGATATCATTCTTCCAGTCACTAGCTGTTATAGAGTATTTGGTGGCAAATGGTTCCGAACGGGCAGTTGATGACATCATAGAACATACTTTCCAGATCTCGGTGTGTTTTCTGTTTCATTCTACCGAATCTGTCCGTCATTTCGTATGAAGGTTTAATTAGTTTTCTGATTTTTTTTTCTCATTTGGAAAAGTCCCTTTCAAGTTTTGAATATGTTGAGCCAAATGGGAAGGATAATGGTATCAATGTGAGAAAAAAGGTCGAGAACATATTGGCTCTCTTGAATGATAAAGACAAGATACAACAAGCTAGAAATAAAGCTGCTGCAAACCGTGATAAGTAAGTTTATAAGGTAGAAAAAATGTTATCCATTATGAGTTTTTGAAACCTTGCAATCATTGGATACATGTCACTCAGTGTGCAATGTTCATGGGATCGCTAGGTACATTGGACTTTCATCATCTGGAATAACATTTAAGTCAAGTTCAACATCATTGGGCAGCGGCAGCTCTATTAGTGGTGATCGCTATGGAGGATTTGGCAATACCAAAGATGGTGAATCATTTAGAGATAGTTATAAAGAGCGTGACCGTTCGACCGAAGACAAGTTTGACAAAAGTGAATCTAAGTCACGTCGCGGGGAGAGTGTTAATAACCAAGAAAAGAAGAAAGCATCTACTCGTTATGGCAGGTTTGTCCGTTTGCTCCTTCTTCCTTTTGCCCCCTCCCCATTGGATTTTAATGAGTCTTCTTATTGCTAAAACACGTGCTTGTTTGTATACATCACCTTCTCTAGCCTTTACTTTCCTGAAGCTACTTTGTACTGCAATAAGTTGTTCATTTCTGCTTGATCAATGCTTTTTTTTTTCTTTTTCTTTTTTGGAGTTCATCATTACCCTATCTTACACAAAAAATCCGAATGTGATGTATTTAGTATGTTTGATAATTCTTCTTCTAACCCTAGGAATTACTAAAGGAAAGAAGATAAGGAATAGACTCTAGTTTACTGGAACTTCTTGTTCTTTTCTTCTTTTGGCTAATACTGAGGATGTTCTCTCCAGCAAAAGTCAAGATTCTTCAGCAACTGGATCATCAAAGCCAAAAGCGAAGATCACTGATTCCGATAAGTATGCCACAGTTTCCTCGGAGGGCTTAAATGCCCCTTCTAACAACAACGACGATGATTTTGATGATTTTGATCCTCGAGGATTATCTAGTTCTAGTAAGTGTCCTAATTTGTAAATGCAATACTATTGCTACGTTATACTCCCTCTGTCCCAAAATGATAGTCCGTCTTTCCATTTTTGTTTGTCCCACAAAGTTAGTCTCATTTCTAAAATTGAACGTCAAAAATCACTTAACTTCCTAAACTACCCACAACAAATAATACTCCTCACTTCACTTGCGTCATTCTTCTTTTAACAGGACCATGGTGCTAATGTGATGTTTAACACCATCAAGGATACTAATGGAAATAGGAATAAATCACTAAAATGGTTGAATATCCAAAGGGACTATCATTCTAGGACGGAGGAAGTATTAATCTCACACGGGCAATTGCCTTTTAAGCACTGCTTATTCGACACATACTTCTCCTGTCCCCACTCCTTACCTCCATCATATTGAGTATATTTTCCTCGCCCAATAAGAGGAATATAGGGAGGGAGGGGGCCTGGACTAGTCTGGATTTCCTCTACTATCGTGTTCCACATTGTATAACCATTGATCTCAAAGTCTAAGTTGTTAGGAATGAGGTCATGCGTAGAAGAATCTTAAGCCATAGGATCATTCATGGTATACGGTGTGTTGCACAAAATTGGTGTAGGAAATTTGGACTCGGTGGGGACTGAAGGGAATAAAAGCAAGGACCTTTTTTCTGTTCTTGATATCTTTGACATGGCTAACCATTTTCTTGTGTTGTGAATCGCTGTTCAGAGGCTGCTGCTGCAATTTCTCCCCAAGTGGATTTATTCGGTGACCTCATGGATGCACCAGTGTCGGTTGCCACAGAAATATCTTTTGGGAATAGCACCTCAGAAGAAGTTGATTTGTTTGCTGATGCCAGTTTTGTATCGGCCCCATCACATCACGAATCAGGGGGAGATCACCAATCTGAGGTCAGTTTTTCTCTGGGTTAATTTCACTGCCCACCCTGAGCTTTGGCCAAGTATCAGTGCCCACCCCTTCCCTTCACAAACTTTGTTTTCAATTGTAACTTTAGAAGGGTGGGCACTGAAATTAGGCCAAACCTCATGGGTAGGCACTAGGCAGTGACATTAACCCGTTTTTCTCTCTTCCTTGATGATTGCATTGATCAACCCGTTTTCTCTCTTCCTTGATGATTGCATTGATCATGATATTTTACGGCATTTAGAATTGTAAAGCTCTATGGAGAAGTAAATTATGCTTCTTCTACTTTGGAATTAGACTTCCTGGTTAACATACACGTATGTCACGTTGCAACGTGTACAGGTCAAGAGATTGAGGGAGCGAGTTTCCCTTCAATCAATGTGTAGTCTGTTGACGAATCTCTACTAAAAAAAAACTTAAAACAATCTGATTGGACATACATCAATTTTAATGCGGCTGTTATTTATTTTCTCCAGTATTTTACTTGGAAGTTCTTTTCATCTTTCTGACATGAAATGAAGTTAATCGGGCTATTTTCTGCAGAGCAAGGTTGATCTCTTTGCTTCCCAACCTGCAGTTTCTCCACCAGTTGACTTATTTGTTACACCTAATCCAGTATCACAACCTGAGAACAAGTCTTCAGAATCTGGCCCGAGTACAATGAAAGCAGTTGATCCGTTTGCTGCAGTTCCACTAAACAACTTTGATGGCTCTGATCTTTTTGGTGCATTTACCTCCCCCACTGAATCTCTATCTACGGACCCCACACAAAATTCCATCAACAATGGCGGCCTTAGCAACTTGAATGAAAACACTAAAGCCACATCTAACACTCCAGCCAAGAAAGATGCTTTCCAAGTTAAATCTGGAATTTGGGCGGATTCTTTGAGCCGTGGATTAATTGATCTCAACATTTCTGCACGTAAGTTTTTCTTTACTCTGTCTTTTTTTTTTTTTTTTTTTTTTATGTTTTCTTTATGCATTTAGAAACATGTTTTTACAGATCTTTTTTTTTTTTTTTTTTTTTTTTTTGGGATTTCACTATAAATAGTGTTTGTATACGTAAAATACCCCTCCTTGTAATCACTCTACTTTTGAGTTGTTTCTAGAATTCTGCCAATAAAGGAGCCAAAAGTAAATAAGGGTTATCAGACTTTTGACCTTTTGACCCACGGTACTTAGATGAAGCTCCATTTTTAACCACTCATGAATTTCTCTGAGCACGTTCAACGATTCTACTTCAAATAGGCATCCATTATCCCCTCAAAAAATAGTACATATTTTTGGCATTTTTATTTTTGGATAGCGAGTGTGTATCTAAAGTAAAATGGTTAAAGTGCTAAAAACCACATGAATGGTTAAAATTGTAGCTTCATCAAAGTACAGTGGGTCAAAAGTGTGATAAGCCAAGTGAACTACTACAAGCGCAATTGTTTTTCTGGGGTGGTTTTCCCAAGTTCCCCTGGCTTGCTCTTTCTATTGATACGTGCTTTAATATGTCTATTCTAGCAATGTAAGAGGCATTATTCTTCTCTTCACGTAAACTTGACTCGGCCTCCTCCATCAGTTGACCGTCTTTCTGAATTTGCCTTTTCTTTGAAACATTTTTGCAGCCAAAAAGGTAAATTTATCAGATGTAGGCATTGTGGGAGGCCTAACCGATGGCTCGGAGGAGAAAGACAAGGGACCCACTACTTCATTTTACATGGGCAGAGCAATGGGGTCGGGAACAGGGCTAGGTAAATCTAGTGGCTTCACATCAACACCCGCATCAGCATCTTCATCAGCAACAGATTTAGACGACTTTTTCTCTAGCATTAACAGCCATCAAAATCAATTTGGTGGCTTCCAAAAGTAATACTTTCTTTAATATCCCCAATTTTTACGGAATAAATTTTTGTTTTCCAAAAAATTGAATTTGAGAGTATGTTGGGGCCTTTATTTACGTGACCAAAGTTCATTTTATCTTGAGGAAGTAAGTGGAAATGTTAATACCCTGGTGGGAATTTAAAAGAGTGACATTGTTTATGTGTGTATCTGTTATGGTTATAGAGACCAGCCTGAGTTTATGCCTATTTTTCTTGTATTGCGAAACGGAGATTGTCGGTTGTATGTTGATTGTAATGATTTGGATGCTAATGTGCAAAAACAAAACTTGAATTGCAAGGTCAATTCTGTCGAAAATTTGCAATTTGTAGCAATGTTATTAACAATTTCCTGTTTACTGTTCTTCCTCTCATAATATCATGACATATGTCTAATGTATGCCAGTAATTCGTAAATAAATAGTCGGCGTCGTCTTTTATTCAACAGGCCAAAGCAACATAGTATTGATATCTTCGTGGGTGCGGCGGCTAAATCCCAGTGAGGTAATTGTAAACATATTGAATTCGAAATAGATAGAATAGTTCCCCCCTCCCAGCCTCCCAGAAAACAATACTCCCTCCGTCCCATGGAGAGTGAGACTAGAGGAGTGGGCACGATATTTAAGATAAAGTGATATATATGTGGTAGAAAATGAAGAGAGAGAATGAGTGGGGTAAATAGTAGTGTTGGTTGAATAAAATGAGTGGTGGAAAATGAAGAGAGAGAATGAGTGGGTTTAAATAGTGGGGAATGATGAATATAAGTATATTAAAACATTTCCATTTTGGGTAGTCTCACTTTAAGTGGGACGGCCCAAAAGGGAAATAAGTCTCACTCTTAGTGGGACGGAGGGAGTATATAGCAAGCAACTGTCTGAGAATACAAAATATGAACAAATAACAACATTAAGTGTACATGTATGATAGAAATCTCAAGACACTGTTGATCGTAACATATCACTGATTCAAGTACAACTTCATACACTTCCACATACTACAAATATTCGTTACACGTAGAATCATGCAGAACAAAACTAAATCTGGTTTTCCGTCAGGAAATTGAGGAAAAAAAAAGATTTGACACGAAGAAATGAGTTTTACGTAAACACAGATAAATTTGAGTCATACACACGACATGTTAATTCAGAGGCACATTGCTCTTTCAGGCCATCAAGAAAAGTCAATTATGAAATTCATTTTCCTTTTCAAGTCAGCTTATTACAATATCCACAAAGGAGAAAGAGAAGTGTTACTTAAGAGATTTATGCAAGTAAATCTTAGTAATATATAGAGAGCATTCTTCCCCTCAACATGGCCTCTGCTTTCCGCACCTGCTTCATTTGCCCAATGATGAATACCTGTATGAGAGGAAACCAAGTTTATAGCGCGTGCATGGGTTCACCATGATCTTTCATAAGAAATGAACTGGAACGTACTCCCTCCATCCCATAACAAGGGTTACTAAAACTGAATGCGCGGGAATTAAGGAAAAGTAAAATAGGAGAGATAATGTGGGGTAGAAATAGTAAGTGGATTGTTGTTGTGAATGGGCAAGTGGGGCCATTGAACAAAAAAAAAAGAGTTAAATTTCCATTTTGGGTTAGTAACCATTCGCCCAAAAGGGAAATAAGTAACCTTTGTTATGGGACGGAGGGAGTACTTGTCAAGGACATTATAGTCCGATGGAGGTGTAGATTAATAAAATGATGAAACTATAAGCTGGTAAATGGAAAAATGAAGTGTACAAGCTATACATTTCCCCTTCTTCATCTAAACTGTTCATTTACGATTAACATTAATGAAAATCAGAGGAAGCAAAGGAGAATAATTGTTAAAAACGCCAAGATCCAAGATTTGTTCTCTAGCTATTTGTCTTGAATTACATAGTAGTATTAAACCTGAAGGATATCCATTGATAGCTTTGATTCTTCATGATGAATCTTACATGAAATGACATTTTTTGTCTGAGGGCATTCATTTTATTTATTTTTTTAAAAAATGGGCATTAAGATTGAAATAAATTCACACAGGAAAACCAGTGTGAGAGAGATTGAGAGGGGATGGGATCAATGAGAGGGAGTGGGAAATAAGAAAATAAGTCTGAGACACGCGGTGAAGAATTGAACCAGTAGATATCCACCGAACCAGATGACTAACCTTGTCAGGTGGGCCTTTATCGCCTCCAATGAATATCTCACAACTGCAAATGCATTCAACTTGGTGATGGAGAAGATAGAACGGAGGTGGGACCCCTTTAGAAATAAAAAATAAAAAGGAAAACTCATGGAAGAGGGAGAGATATATACTTGCAAGACTCCTTTATAGCCAAGATGTTAGCGCCTCTTCTTCCAATAACAAGGCCCATTTTCCCATGGGGAACATCAAGAACTGATAGAATTTCTCCCTCCAGAGTATTATCTTCTTCAATCAGCGTATCTGCAAGTAATAACCATTATATGAATACTTGATATTGCTAGCTTAGTTGCATCAAACTTCCTTACTTTAATAACAGCAAAAGTTTAACAAGTGTCATTGCCAACGGATTCCTGAAAACAAGAAACCAAGCAAAAGAATTTGATTAATGTACTTGATCCTCTGTTCAATTTCTGCTTGACCTTCGATTGGTCATAGCTATAGCTGAATAAGCTTGAGAAGCATATGAGCCTAGCTTAAACACAATTTTTGGACTTGATGAAATAAATCAGGCAGCTTGGTCCTAGTCAACTGAGCTCAGATTTATCCAAGAAAAAGACATGTTGAAAGATCCAAAATTACCTTTTCCTCAAACAGAAAGTGTGGTGTTCATTGTATGCAGGGAACAGAGCCATTCACGTGCGTCGTGCTAGGCGTGTGTTGACAACAATGCAAGACATGAGAACAAATTAAGGGGCGGTTTGTTGTTGCTTAATAAGCCTGTGAATAGCTCAAATGTCTGACCAAAGAGCAAAATCGCGCAAATAATGTCTTAACAGATTCAGCCAAAAAATGCTGAACCAGAATAGCCCAATCTGAATATCTTTTATGGACAAGTATTTCCCCCTTAATTCTCAATATTTCCAATACTACCCACCTCGCCTTTCACCCCATAGTTTTCAAAGCAACCAGTTTTTTCCCACATCATTGATGATGGCGTAAACTCCTTCAGCCAGTTTTGTTCCCCATTCATGGTCAGTTGACATAGCTTCCACTCCGCCAGCCTTCAAAGTTTGAAGCCTCTCCAAACACATGGCTACCCATTTAGACTTTCTCTCAAAACCCTACACTTATATCTCAAGCTTCCAGCTACACGTCTATGAACTTCCCCAATAAGAAAATAAAAATAAAGCATCCTCCCGTCCTCCTGAATTGTAAATTTTTTAAACCCACAAGAATGGAACCACGGGTAATCAAGAATACTCGATGATAGAATCTCAGGCGTGCAGGTTTTCATGGCGAGCCAGATAACTAACAAATAAACCCAGGAATCAAAGGGATGGTCTTGAGGGGGTATGGATCTAGAGGAGGTGGCCAGCTATGTTGTATCGGAGTTGAAAGAGGAGGTGGCAGCTTGGACGAAGAATTACAAAGGTTGTTGGCTACGGTTTGTTGAGTATTCCATGGTAGGTTGCGTATTGAGGAAGAAAATACAGAGAAAATTGTGTTAAATCTGAGCCTGTGAGAGGATGAAGGATGGGGGGGTAGGGGGGAGGGGTCAGAGGAGACTTTGATGAGGCGATAACTGGTGGGTGTCAAAGCTTAATCCTAGGACGTTGCACAAAGGTCAATTTCCCACATTTGAAATGTATGCTGGAATAATAGTTCATTAGTCATGATAGACAAAATTAATACTAAATCCGTCCCTAAATGAATGTCCAAATTTCATTTAATGGACACTTTGAAAATGTTCACTTTTTCGATAATTAAATAGCAAATACGCATAAATATTCTTGTTATCCACCTTCTAAACACTTAGTTTTGCAAATATAGAGTGATTAGTGAAACAATTTGGTAACAAAGAACACTTGGGGACAGTTTTTCACAAAATAAAATAAAAATAATCATTTTGGGACAAAAACTCTTGAAATGGACACACTTAGGGTCGGAGGGAGTATCTATTTTTTCTTGGGTAATAGGTCAAGTTTTTTACCAAATTGTGAATATTTCGGATAACCAATTTGGATTTATGCCAGGAAGATCGACAATGGAGTATGACAATGTGCCAAGAGAGGTACTTTGGTGGGCTTTAGCAAAGAAAGGCGGTTTATCAAGGACATGTATAATGGAGTTAGCACTAGTGTACGGACTATTGTTGGGAAGACAAAAGAATTCTCTATTGCGAATGGAGTGCATCAAGGTTCTGCACTTAGTCCTTTTCACTTTGCTCTAATAATGGACGAATTGACGAAGTCAATCCAAGATGATATTCCATAGTGTATGTTATTCACAGATGATATTGTGCTCATTGATGACACAAAAGAGGGTGTTGAAAGCAAATTGGAGTTGTGGAGACACACTTTGGAATCTCAAGGTTTTGGACTGACGAGAAGCAAGACTGAATATTTGAAGTGTAAGTTTAGCAGAGTTGGAAGCAAGGGCCAGGGGTCATCACATTCGAAGGAAAGATTTTCCAAGCTTCTGAGTTTCTTTCGCTATCTTGGATCTATTATCCAAACGGTTGGAAATGTGGCTCATAGGATTAAAGCAGGTTGGTTGATGTGGAAGAGTGTCACAGGGTTTCTATGTGATCTTGTCATGCCCCATAGATTAAAGGGAAAATTCTACCGCACGGTAATTAGGCCGGCACTCCTTTATGGCACTGAATGTTGGGCCGTGAAACAGTGTCACGTTCATAAGAATGTAGTGGAGATGCGTATTCTCCGATGGATATGTGGGCTTACAAGAAATGATCGATTGAGGAATGAGGTGATCAAGGGTAAACTAGGAATTGCGCCTATTGAGGATAAAATGAGGGAGAATCGTCTAAGGTGGTTTGGTCATGTGAGAGGAGACTGAGTAATGCACGGTTAAGAGGCCTGTCTGGAGAAGTGATAAAATGGCGAGGGTTAGGGGAAGACCAAAACAAACTTGGATTAGGCTGATTGAAAATGATATAAGTTTACTTGGATTGGATGAAAATATGGCGTTGAAAGAGGCCGGAGTGGAGGGCAAAAATCCATGTGGGTGATGGGGTTGATTTTTACTTCTATTTTTTATTTGTTTTTTATTATTATATTCATTTTCCCTATCTATTATTAATTCTTTTATTATTACTATTTTATATTATTTTTTTTTCTCTTTTCCTTCTTTTCATTTTCTAGAAAAATTCCCACCTATGTCTTCTTTTATTTCTAATTTTATTATTATTAGTATTATTGTTATTATTATTTCATCTTTTCTCTCACAATGACATGAAGATTCTTGTTAGCCGACCCCAAATTATTTTGGGACTAAGGCTTTGTTGATGTTGTTATTGTCGTAATAGGTCCAATTTCGCTTATGAACTACATCTTCCCTACAGATTTTGATAAGGTGATAGTCCAGTAAATGGCGAATATATCAAAAGTGAAAGCACAGCTGCTTTAATCTGACTCTGGAATCACTGAAATAAGAGAAAACAATTTAATGCGAAATGCAATTTTTATCAGACATCCAGAATTTCTGTGCACGTGAAAATGATGAATAATGAAATGACTAGTTAAACAATACTCTGATTTAGAGGGATAAAATAATAACCAGGAATTGGAGGAAGAGGTGGCCAATCTGCATAGCCATTATCATTGACGCAAAAACATCGACAATAGAGTTCACCACGAACTGCAAGCTGCCATAAGGATTTTTGATTCATCCTGACCACCATCTTGTTATAGATGTACAGTAGAAAACGGACATCATCTGCAGCTGCACGAACCATCATTTCAGATAATGGCCTATACGTCCAAAAGTTTGGGTCCTGGTAATGTCAATGAAGAAAATCATCAAGACATTGTACAGATATAGTTCCTGAGCACGATGACTAATATTGATTTATTTTTTTTGGAGAGGAAAAACCAATTATGGTGACAATCAACTGCAGGTACTTCACATTCCTAATTTTTCTTTTTTCAATTTAGCTACGAGTCTACGAAGACATTATAACTAACCTGTCTCAGAAGAACTCGGACTTCTTCTTTCTCAAGATAGGATATACCTGCATTAAAATACTCAAGATGAAAAGCTAATATTACATGAATGCTGGCACTAGATGCAAAAATTTGAGTAAGGGCAGAGCACCAAGAGATGGTTATATCCTTGTTAACGACTAACTGACAGAAGGTTCTAATCGCATTAGGCAATTATAAATAATACTCCCTCCGTCCCAGAGTAAGTGTCCACCCTTTCATTGGCACGGAGATAAGAAATGGTGGAAGAGGAAGGGTGAGGTAGGAGAGAGAAGGTGGGGTAGGAAAAAGTAAGTTAATTGGTGATGTGAGTATAAAAGTATAGGAGAGAGAATGAGTGGGAGGAATAGTAAAGATTCTTTGCCATTTTAGGAAAGGGGCACTTACTCTGGGACAGACTAAAAAGGAAAGGTGGACGCTTACTCTGGGACGGAGGGAGTACAAGGTTTAATTTGCATTGAATATGATTGTACAATTTTGTTTTATTTTTATAGTTCTCTCAATCGAAAATGATACCATGACTATACTGTACCCACTTCCATAACTGAAAAACAATATCGGTGAGTGGCATATATATGGGTAAACTGTAACATGGCAGCTGCAATGTTGCATACATGCTTCTATTCATGCTTGAATTCCAACATACTTTTCCATATAAAAATTAAATCATATTCCAATGAATTTAGCATACATAAGAATCTAAAACAAATTAGGTACCGCAACAGACTAGTACCACAATAACGTGGATCTGCAAGGAGAGCAACAAATGATATATAGTCATCTGGCACTTTTGACTGTCCTTCTTGCTCCTCAATCAGAGAATAAGCAATCTGCATGCAGATAAAATTGTCAACATAAGAGCTAAAAGTGAAGAACTCGTTGGTATAAAGGTTTATCACTTCGAATAAAAATCAAAGCTGATATACTGACATGGATGCATGAATCCTTACTTTAACATGTGAAAAGCATCGAAATTAAGAAATAGTAGTCAATTTGTAGTCAATTTGAAAAGCATCAAGATTAAGAACTACTCCCTCTGTCCCAGAATAAATGTCGCCCTTTTTTGTATGTTAGTACGAAGGAATTTTGAGCAATAAATTTAGGTTACTTTAACTATCCTAATGAAAAAATAAAAATTGTTATTGATAGTATTAAATATTTATAATGGTGTATCAATAACAAATTTTATTGTTTTATTATGATAATTTAATCAACTTAAATTTATTGCTCAAAAGTTCCTTCATACTGACGTACAAAAAAATGATGTAAATTATTCAGGGACAAAGGGAGCAGTATTTATTGGTTTAGCAGAAGGGACCAAGCAAATGCCTTCAGTATAAATGGGACTTCAGCCTTTACAATGATGTGAGCCTACTGCTAGCATCTTAATGTCCACTTGTCATGACTATCAACTCTGCAGATTCATGATGAAAGAGGTTCCGGACTAGGTGAAAATTTCATGGAATGGAATTCCCTTCGACAATTGAGAGAAGTTCTAACTAAAACGGGGACAATAATGGAATTCCACAAGAAATGTATATATCGGCAGAGAGAAATTCTGACAAAAAAATGGGGACAAATAGTACTCCCTTTGTCCCTAAATGAATGTCCATTTCAAGAAATTTAGTCCCAAAATTAATGTCTTTCTTGGAAAAAAAAATTCTCCCTAAATGTTCTTTTACCAAAAAATTGTATAAAAAGTAGAGATTTTCAGAATGTCCCTTAGAATGAAATTTGGACATTCATTTAGGGACAAAGGGAGTATATAGAAGTCCTGTTCCATCGCTGACAAGCAAAGGATGTGTGGTTGTAAAAATAAGAAGACATGAATGAATGAATTTCCACAAGGTTCTTATGAGTATTCACACTCACCAGGAGTTTAGAGAGGGAACATAATTACCCCAATAAGCGAGACCCCCCCCCCCCAGCTCTCTTATAGGGCACTCGGATCCAAACCTTAAAAAAAAAAAAAAAAAAAAAAAAAAAAAAGTGAAGAGGATTCTTAATAGAACGACCAACAACAAATGAACCCAAGCAACTTTTGATCCTCCAAATTGATCATAGTCAAACAAAACTTAGTCAAATCAGCTTTCAACCCAAAACAGACTTGAACATCTGAACTAAAGCAAGTTCCTGAACCCCATCTAACCCTTTGAACGAAACAAAATGGTCCCATCCAGATATTAATGATGAGAGACATGGTCCTCTCTCTACCACGTAGGAACCATATATTAAGACATTATCGTATCTAGATACCCGGGGACTCAAGATATCCACAACTTGAAATCTTCATTATAAATCAAGACACAATCAAGAAATGGAACCCTTCAAAAATGACAATGTGAACCAGTTATTGTTCCCCTTAAATCCATATCAAGACTCTCAAAGAGAACCTTAGTGATCACCTTATATGCAACTATCAACAAAATAATAACCGTCCTTACTTGCAAGATCTCTTCATCTTGCTTGGGTAAAACTTATTCCTTGACAAGTAATTGATTTGCAAAGTACTGCAAGAACACCCACATCAATCATCCAAATTATAACCTTCGAGTATGAAAAAGCCAAAGTGAAACTATCCAGACTAAGGCCCAGCCCCTGTTATAACTCGGCAATAAGATGGCCCTACGCACGTCCATTTCCTAAAAAACCCCTAGGCGAGGGTAATAATATTTACTCAAAAAAGGGGCGAAAACTGAAACACATGTTTTTTTATACTATATATTTTGGTGATCATATACAGTTGTTGTGAACACTCAAAGCCAATGCAAGAGAGAACTGAAAGAAAGGAAAAGAAGTATTCTGTCCTTAAATGAATGTCCAAATTTCCTTACGGGACATTTTGAAAATAATCACTTTTTATACAATTAAATGGCAAAGATGTATAAATTTTCTTGATATCCACTTTTTAAGCATTTAGTTTTGCAAGTATAAATGACTAGTGAAATTTTATTTTTGGTAAAAATACATTCAGAGACAGTTTTTTTTTTTTTTTTCAAAAAGGACATTCATTTTGGGACAATTTTTTTTTGAAAATTGACATTCATTTAGTGACAGAGGGAGTTATTAAGAGAAACAATCCGGACACTATTACTTCCTAACACTGAAATGATAACACTCACCTGCGTATCAAAAACATTGTGCAACTTGATGCCGAATTGAAAATACAATGCCTGCATAGGAAACTCAAACGATATTTAAAAATAGATATTCAAACAAACATAGGTAGGGGCTAATAGCACATTTATCAATTAGAGACCTCACTATCTCGTTTGCAATCATGAATAACTTTGGTGATGTTTCCAGACTCAAGGGCAGGCTTACAAGCTTCCACAAGCATCCTTCCACCCTGAATAGCATCAACCAAATATATTGCATCTGGAAAGGCTAGCTGAAACAGCCAAAAAATTCGAACCATTCAGTTATGTTTCAAAATTACAATTATCATCAGGCGTATTCGTTAGTTGTTGAGTACAGGCAAGAACAAATATAGAATGTTAACAAAGAAAGCAATTCTACAAGAAAGTTCATTTATATTATAAGTGCACATAGTTATTGCTAATTCAGAGAAGAAAATAGAAAACAGTTCCACAAAATTGCGTAAGAATTGAGGTTAGTCTTAATAAAGCTACGTTTAGATTGAAAAACCTTATCTTAATGTGAAACAGAGATTCTTATACAAGACAA
>JAOWBW010002931.1:0-47581 GCA_026119855.1 Campanula takesimana
AGAAGGACAGAATGACAGAATGACCCTAAAAGTTAATTCTGTTATGCAGTTTAGTCCAAAACTAACGGAAATCCGTTAGGAACTTAACCGAAGTAACAGAAATCAACAAAAATAAGTTAAATAAAAATACTTTGTATGCAATCGGGGTGAGAGGTCCAAGGCGGGGTGTCTACAGAGCCCCTCGGCGACGTGGATTGCGAGCAAAACGCGTCGACGAAAGAAAGACAACCGCCGAGGACATCGACAAGAGAAAACAAAGACTCGATAAAGCAGGAATTTGAAATTACAAAGGATAGGAGTGCGCTCTCTGTGTGAGCGACTTTCGCGGATGGAAAGGGTGTGGTGGCTTGAGGCGGCCCACCACGGCCACAAAAATTTTAAAAAGGTGTGGTGGCTTGAGGCGGCCCCCCACGGCCACAAAATTTTTAAAAAGGTGTGGTGGCTTGAGGCGGCCCACCACGGACACAAAATTTTAAAAAACGCTCCCGTTTGCGAGCGGTTTGATGACGAACTCCCGTTTGCGAGCTGTCAGAGATAACATGCTCCCGTTTGGGAGCAAGTTGATAGAAAACGCTCCCGTTTGCGAGCGGTTGATGACGAACTCCCGTTTGCGAGCTGTCTGAGATAACATGCTCCCGTTTGCGAGCAAGTTGGTAGAAAACGCTACCGTTTGCGAGCGGTTTGATGACGAACTCCCGTTTGCGAGCTGTCTGATATAACATGCTCCCGTTTGCGAGCAAGTTGATAGAAAACGCTCCCATTTGCGAGCAGTTGATGAAGAACTCCCGTTTACGAGCTGTCTGAGATAACATGCTCCCGTTTGCGAGCAAGTTGATAGAAAACGGTCCCGTTTGCGAGCGGTTGATGACGAACTCCCCTTTGCAAGCTATCAGAGATAACATGCTCCCGTTTGCGAGCAAGTTGATAGAAAACGCTCCCGTTTGCGAGCGGTTGATGACGAACTCCCGTTTTCGAGCTGTCAGAGATAACATGCCCCCGTTTGCGAGCAAGTTGGTAGAAAACACCCCCGTTTGCGAGCGGTTTGATACACGCTCCCGTTTGCGAGTGAGTTGATGATTGAAATCTGCTGGGGAATGCTTGGTTGCTGATGACGTGTGGTTGCTTGATTTTATGGGGATGCAGGCATAGTTGACTGTGAATCACTTTCTGTTGGGGATGAAGTGCCTTGAGTAGCGGATTCTGTTTGGCTTTGCGATGGTACCTGTTATGTGCTTTGCAGGTATATGTGCTTGTGCAGGGACATGCATGAAATATGATGATTGAGAGAAATTGTGCCCGTGGTGTGATGTGATCTTGAAAGCACCTTTGTAATGAGAGAGAAGTAAGAATGTAGAGAGTGATCTTGTGTGCGGTGTGATTTTGAGGAAAGCGTTGGATGTATTCATACCTTCACTTACCAATGCCGCTTGAGTGGAGATGGATTTCTGATGTCCGCGGAGGATGCTTTGATGGAGAATGTCCATTCTTTGGATGTTGATGAGAGAACGCTCTTGATGATGGGTTGGCGAGATGGTACTCTGGATGATGGGTTGGTCGTGCCAAAGGCTGCCTACGTATCCCTTGAAGGGAATCAGACCAGCGTAGTTCAAGGATGATGGAGAACGCTGGAGGAGAGGCTAGGAGCAAAGCAAAGTAAAGCACATACTTTTGCACATAGAAGGAGAAAAAGAAAAAGAAAAAACTTTTTTTTTTTTTTTTTTTTTTTTTTTAAGATTAGAAAGGAAAGAAAAAACATAATTATTATGTTTCATAATAATTATGCCTAGCATTTTATTTGGGTCATTTGTGCTAGAGTAGAAGTGTTGAGTCTTATTTGTTAGTGGGGAGTTTATTTGAAAAGGTAGTATTAAGGGGAGGGGCCTATGTGTAAGTTTTGAAATCATTTCTCCTTATTCCCTCCCTACTCTCCTCCCTCACCTCCCTCACTCACACTCCCTCCATCTCCAGCAAACTCTCTCTCTCTCTCTCCTTGTGGGTAAGTTTCTTTCTCTTTCTTCTCTCTTAATTTTCTTCATCTTCTCCTTGTTACCTCTCATTTCTTAAAACATGAACCTTGTTTAGATCGTCGATAGGATCGCGTAGAACCAAAAAGAATTGAATTCCGTCAACTTTGAGATTTATCAAGTAAGTTATTTTTCCCCCATTTTGATGCTAAAATGTTCATATCATGTTTAGATAATGTTTGATGTGTTATATTTGAAGTTTGGTTGGGTTTTGAATTTATTGAGAATTTATTTTGGGTTTTGATCAAAAATGGTGAAATCTTGAATGTTGGGTTTGATTCTTGATTTTGGTTTTTAAATGTTATTGTAGGAGTCTTTTTAGACTTATTAGTTGTGTTGGTACATTAGTATGCTAGTTAGAAGGTTGAAATTTTGGTTGAAATGTGTTTTGGGTTAAAATTTGGAAGAACCCCGTTGTTCTTCCCGATTTCCGGCAGGCCAGAGCTTTGTGCGACCGCCCAAAAATGTCTGGGCGACCGCACATCTATCTGAAAGCTTTTGTTCTTGTTTTGAGGGATTTTGGGCGACCTCACAGAACCCCTGAAAGTTTACATTTGTTAATTTTATGTGATTGAGGAATGAGTTTTGATCCAAATCTTGGGTGTCCTTCTAGTTGACCTTAGTGAACATTGTAGTACACTCTAGTGATAGAATTGGGTCCTTTGTGATCGAGTTTGTGTTTGAAATTAATTAAGTGTTAATTGGGACTTTGGAACATCTTATTGAGGTATTGTTGGTTTGACTTATCTTTGTGATGATCATTTGTGATCAAGTTTGTGTTTGAGCATCTTGTGATGGGTTCGTGATTGTTCCAATCGAATTGATTTTGGATAAGACTTGGTCTAGGTTTTAGGTGATATCCTATAGCACCTAGAGGGTGGTTTTGGAACACTAAAGTGTAGGGTTTAGTCCGGTCGTGATCATGTTCTAATAAGAGTAACCTTTTGGATTCGTTTGGGGTGTTTAGAATTGGTTCGTTAAGGACAGAGGTAAAGCGTGAATTGGCGATTTGGTACTTACGGTTTGATTAACCTTAAGGTGTATTCATTCCGATTTCCTACTTTGGAACTTCAGGGCGATGAGATGGTTGAGTTCATAGTCCTAGTATATCTTTATGAGTAAATGTTTAGGGTCGTTTCGGTAATAGTCATTGTGCCATTGTGAACGACCGTTTGGGTTGTGCTCTTTACGATTAACTTGTGGGTACCATATTTAGGATGTATTTGGTACGTGCCTTATCTTTGAATCATTATGTTTTAATGGTCAATGTTGTCGGACTCTTTTATGAGAAACTTCTTGTACTATTGTTGTTGAACTCTTCTTGAGTAATCGTTTGCATCTTTATGGTGATTTAATTGGTGTGGTTCCCTACTTTGGAACCTTAAGTTTTTTATTCATGCTAAATTATTATTACTTAGCATTTAATTGGAAGCCCAGCTGGCATATTTGTTGCATCGGGCGATGGGAAGGATTACAATGGCAAAGCCAAGTCCATTATAATGTTACCATTGTTTTGCCCTTACTATACCCCTTTTCCAGATTGGCCTTGGAAAAGTCAAGTTAGCGTTCCTCTGTGAATGTATCTAGCTAACGGGCATGACTTTGTGTCATGGTCCTTGTCCTTTGTGACACTTTCATGGTTATTGGTTCCGGTACCGGGGTTTTCTCTTCGAGCTTTCATGCTGCTATGAAGATGTTGATTGTTGATTATTGAAGCTGCGCAGCGACCTTTATTTGGTTCTTTCAGTTGGGTGAAACCTTGGCTACGTATCCACTTATGAGTGTTTATTTCAGCTTTATGTGTTGCATCATGAGCTGGTCGTTATTTCCAACCGGTATGGGACGGTTGGCAATAGGGAGCCTCTCATTTGTTGTTATATGTTTATTTATAGGATTGATTATTGGATGTTACTGTTCGACAGCATGTCACTTATTATTCCGCTGCTATCTATCTTATGTTAATTGCTGTCGGTCATTGCATATTAGCATGTCATATAGTTGCATTAGTAACTTACTGAGATTTTATCTCACCCCGTTTATTTCCATCTTTGTTTTTCCTTAACACCCCCCCAGGAGGAAAAGGATTAGGATTCGCGGATCGAGGAGGACGTCGAGAGCTTGAGATTTTTGGGGCAGGTTGTTATGGATCGGTTTACATTATTTAAATGCATAACCTTTTGGGGGTTAGTTTTACCATTATTGACGTCATTAAGAATTGTATATTTTATTCTTTTGGGTATAAGCTGTGGAGCTTATGTTGGATGTACTTTGTTGATTTAAACTTGGATTTGTAAAACCTTGTGTTATCATCTTTTGGTTCAAAATGGAATTTTTAACTTCTATATTTTAGAGTTTTGGTTTTAAGTCGACGTCCAAATCGCGGTCTCGGGCCCGCGGGGTTCGGGGACGCGACAGAATATGCACACATGTGAGGAAAATATTTTTTTTTTTTTTTTTTTTTAAGTTCGTGGGTGGACCATTTTAACCATTGTGTGCTTGTAAAGCCAACCCAAGATCAAGTCATGTTCAGTCGAAGTCCGGATTGCCTCGCTTGAATTCTGTTGTCACCGGTGTGCCCAACGAAGATTGATGTCTAGCCCCAAGAGATTTGTTGATTATGGGGCTTCAAAAGGCTTTTGATGCCGAGATGAGGGGTTGCTGATTGTAAAGCCCCTAGAATGCCTTTGATGCCAAATTTTGAGGGACTTGCATAGCCCCAAGATAAATCAGCTCTTGAGTAAATCGCCCTTTGTTGTTGTAGTGAGCAAGCCCCAAGAGGAGATCGTTGATGCCAAGCTTCGAGAGATTGCAAAGCCCCAAGTGTCGTGGGCTTGTAGATGGCGGGATGTGAAGACCTTTCATTGTAAAGCCCCAAATTATCTCGTGATTGGCTCGGCATTGAGAGCGGATGTACCGTTTGGTAGAATTCTTGATAGAGATCTCCTTCTTGTTCTTACTGGGGAGATGAATGGCCTCATTGTGGTCGATACCCAAATGGCTGAGGGCTTATGTCAAAGGATGCAGTAATGTCTTGCGGTGCCGTCGAGGTCGCGGAGGATAAGGTCTTGGCGTGATAAAGTCTCAAATGAGTATGCTTGGTTGACTCTTCTTGAGTTGAACTAATGACGGATCTTCGGATGCAACTAGTGCTGTGGCCCAACTTTATCTGAGCTGCACCTTGTGCTTTTGATCTTGGAGAAGGGGGTGCTGAATTGCAAAAACATTGGGATTGGCCGTGGCATTTCCCGCTATAACCCTGTTTTGATTAGAGTTTAGCATATTGAATCTTTTTCCTTTTCTCTAAGACTTCCTTCAAAATCTCGCTGTGAGTTCTAACAAAAATCATCAACTTCATTCATAACATCGGAGTCTTCATTTAAAACCAAGAGGCCTTTGACTTGAAGTGTTGAGAGACCCTTGAATCTTGATTGTTCTCATGGAGCCATAAGACTACTCCATATTGCACTTGCTCGAGTATTGTTGCCCAAAAGACTGTCGGTCGCGAAGCCCTAATACTGCCCTTTGCTTGAATTACTGTAATGTCGTAGCCCAAAAGATTGTAGATTGCGAAGCCCGTTGAGACCTTCGGTGCCGAATTGAGGAAGCTTCCAATGTTGCACATGACTTGGCTGGGGATACTGCTGGGGAGTTAATTGCTCTTTGCCGAGGGAGCCTTTAAGACTTGACCGTAGCCCCTAGAGTGCCATCATTGATTGCGAGAAAGGTCCACCCTTGATTGGGGAAACGAGCACGGGCACACATGACAAGAGGGCTTTTTGACATCCCTTTTGAGGTACTTTGAGGATAGTCTCACACATCTTTCTTGAGCATAGCCCCTAGGGCGTGTTGATTGTCAAAAGAAGCAGAAGAATCCCTTGTTCTTGAGTCACATAGCCCCTAGGGCGTCACCATTTGTTGAGCAAAGCAAGAGTGACTCGTCCTCGTGTGAGGGAATAAACATGAGAGGATATGGCAAGAGCTACTCCATTTCTCGGGAGGCTTTCGGCGTAGTTTAGAAGCACATACTTGAAGAAGCCTTAAAAACTGAGACACATGTTGTTGCTATTTGCTGCCCAAGCCAATTGACTAGCTAGGGATTATTTGTGCAACCTCGTGCCCTTTTATGATGGGCTTGTTCTCGGATGGATCTTGGTTACCACGTGCCTTCTTTTCATGAACCCAAAAATGCACACTGCTGGAGAATGATGCCGATAACCCAAGACAACCTTTGATGGTGCTATATCTTGTCGAGCCTTTTGCAATCCCAAAGTTGACTCGGTGGGGAATTGACTTGCTGAGGAGATTCAATGTAGAACTTGTCTTCTTTAGAGGCCGGGGATCTCCATTTCTCTTTCCCTTCTCTCTCTCACTCTCTCATTTTTTTTTATGACGCACCCTGTTTTTTGCCTAGACCGCCCTTTCGGGTTTCAATCTAGCGGGCATCTCTTTTGCGTCTTCATCATTTTTTTTTTGACTAAATTGATGAGGAAGTGTGCATTGACTCTAGCTGAGGAGATAAGACATGTGATTTTGCGGTGGAGACCTCTTGTCACTAAAGGTGGGTGACATTGACTTGACTAGGGAAGTGTCCCTAGTATTGACATATATTTTTTATTGAATTGAATGACTCGCGAAGGCAAGTAAGTCATTAAGAGAGAAGAGAAGGAAAGCCCCAATTTGATTGCAAGAAATTGGGAGTATGCAGAAAGAATAGAAGTCCCTAGACTCGACAAGGATCGCGAAATGATTCCAAATCTAAGAAAGTTGTTCAATCTTTTTGGTGATTAATTCATTGGCAAATGAATCGTACAAAGATGTCTTGACAAGTTCGAGATGAAGGCCAATCACCATAACGCGCTAGGGCTAAACATATCTTCTTTCTTGCATGAGACCGGACCCGAAGGTTGCCTACGTTCCTCCAGTGTAGAGGCTCAGGTCACCGTAGTTCTTGTGAATTCTCCATTCTTCGGGATGGAATTGTTGATTCGTCGTGTAGCTTCGTCCTTTGTTGGTGGATGATGATGTTGATCTTCTCTGATTGAGGGGGATTTTTTTTTTTTTTTTTTTTTTTTTGTGCTCTAACTTTTGCCTAGGTTGATTTGATGATTTCAACCTAGCGAGCTTTTTTTTTTCTTTTTTTTTTTTTTTTTTTTTAATCCCCCCTTTGAAACATTGCTTGATTTTTCTCCATGGTTGTTGCTTCACCTTTGTTGTCTTGGCTTTGTCTTCGTCGTTGATGATGTTGCCTTCGTCACAATGTTTAGCCCCTAGGCGTTCAAGTGATGGCCTTCATTCCAAAACTCGTTTAGACATCTTTTCATCATTTTACCAAGAATTAATTGAACAACTTGGAAGAGTGTATGAGGACAAGAACGACTTTTATTTGATGATTCAATGGACTCGAACATTTAACATAGGACGAGAGAAAACATTGATGCACACTTAAGAGGACTTTTGACTCTTTTTTTTTTTTTTTTTTATTCCTACTACTAGGTAGAGAAAGAGAAACGGAGATTGATGTCGTCGTCTTCGCCGTTGTAGTCTCCTTGCGGCATGATCTCTTGTTGAAGGGTCATTTCAAAACCAAGCTTTTTCCTTGATGGGTTCTTGCATGTTGCCATTCTCTAGCGGTTGCTTTTCACCCACAGTAAATTCGCCGTTGTCGATCAAATCTTGGATGATGTTTCGGAGAAGGAAGCACCCTTCGGTAGTATGGCCACTATGCTTGTGGTAGCCGCACCATTCACTATGTACATGATTCTTCAGTATCGCTTTCGGCTTGTACCCTTCCAAAGGTTTGACCTTCCCACTTGCCACCAAAGTTTCAAATGCCTCGGCTTGGGTTACTCCTAGGAGAGGAGTGAAAACTTGGTTGTTGGTGGTACCTTTGTAGCTTTTGAGGGTCGGGCCACTTGAGCATGCTTTACCCTTAAACTTTGCCTTGTTGTTGGTGAGCTCTTGCAAACGGGCTTTGAGCTCGGAAACCTCTTCCTTGTGAATCTTCCTCTCGAGATCAAAACGGACTTGCCACAAATCGTCTTTACGGCGGGCATCCTCGACAATCCTATCCATTTGTTCCCCCCATTGATTTCATTATGTTGAGTAACCCTTCGTTGGACACGAAATCATTTCCACCGTTGTTGTTGTTGCCGTTTGAAGCCATTGGACCTTTTGAGAGAACACGGTCGATCTTAGGATGGCCCCACAAACACCTTTTGAGTAAAATGATTTCACCCACAAACAAGAAAAGACTCAACCACATAAAGAAAAATGACTATTTTTTTTTATTTATTTACAAAAGTCGGAAGGACGTGGTCCTTTTTGGGGTTTCTAGAAAAATAGTGGAATCGTCACACTAGTATATAGACCATCTCGCGGTCCCATATACTCATCGGATTCCACCACGCTTGTGA
This sequence comes from Campanula takesimana, assembly GCA_026119855.1. NCBI lineage: Eukaryota > Viridiplantae > Streptophyta > Magnoliopsida > Asterales > Campanulaceae > Campanula > Campanula takesimana. The sequence goes on from JAOWBW010002931.1 coordinate 8,438, forward strand.
TACCTACATGTGACGGGATTAAACTAAATTAATGTCATAAAGCATACATGCGGGGACGGATTTTTATTTTCGTCCATAATAACCACTTGGGGACAGAGTTTTATTTCGTCCAAAACAACGAGTGGCATGTATGATTTGAAGACATTAGTTTAGGGAAATCTCGGCACATGGAAACCGACTTGAGTCACGGAGTGTTAGACCCTAACTAGAATTGTGTGGCTTGTGCTCGGCTTGAATATGAGGCTTAAAGGTCACCCCCGGCATGTAGTCATGAACTACGCCACGGGCTGAGGTTTACCGCTTCGAAAGAGCCAAGGTCGAGTGGAGCTTGAAACTTTCTAGGACGGGCCTCGACAGGTTTGGGGTTGGACTTGTGCGACTCGATAGTGAGCAGTTGATAAGAATATGTGCATGTAGTGTGAGGTCTAACATGTGACAAAACATTTTTTTTTTCAAAGGAAATAAAAAAAACAAATAAGCACGTAATTTACAACTTTCGAATCACCCGTGTGACCGATAAAACAAACAGAAAATAAAATAAGTTCTGTGCAGGCCCGGTGCCCACACATTGTCATTCTGCTCTGTTCTATTTTCTGTGCACTGTTCTGTTCTTGGAATGCGCCCAGAAGCGCGCGCATTGGGTTGCCTCTGCGGAAGGCGCGCGCGTGAGAGGAAGAAGGGCAGAGGCGCCCGCTTCTGAGTGAGAACCTGCAAATCAGTGGGTTCAAGGGATTGCCTTGACCCTTAATTAAGAAAACTTTCCTCTGCAGAATTTGTTAGCACAGAAACATGGAATTGAAGGACAAGAAGGAAGACGGGCGATTCTGGTAATTGGGGTCGGACGTGCGCGCTTTAGGCCAAAGAGGCCAGAGGCCCGCGCTTCCCACCCTTTTACCAGAATGCCCAGAAAATAGTAATAAGAACACCAAAAGTTAAGAACGCAAGTTTAACCCTCTAAATCGTCCCCAGCGGAGTCGCCACTGTAGATACCCCGGGAAACCACAGCTTGGCTAGAGCGGTGAATTATCCTAGGATGTCTAACTTTTTTTAGATTGTTTAGAGTCGCCACCTATGTTTTTAAAGGAACACAAGAAAAACCTAGAAATAGCCTAATTTATGTACAAAACCAGAGATTCGGGAGAGAAGGGTTCGGGGGTTAGGTGACGGAGTGGGAAGTACTTAAACACCCACTCCGCCCCGCTTACGCGGGTCTTGCTACTTGGTGTTCTAATATTTACATGTCCTTCAATTAATTAAATAGAAATGTGCTAACAATTGTGATGAGAAGAAAAGGGGAAATAAAGGGGAAATAAAATAGAATTGTTTTATTTATTTAATGATAAAGATTACATATAACAAGCAATGTTAAATAATTACATTAAGAGATGAAGAGAAATTAACATGGTGAATTAAAGTTAAGATTAAAATGTAGGGAGATAACCTTAACTAACTTCAATATGTGAAGTAGTCATGTTGGTCATGTCCCATTAATGGGGATTGCATACATCAAGAAGAAGAAAACAAAGGAAGAAAATGGAGTTGTACCTTGAGAAAGAGGACTTGGAACCTTGACTTGAAAGTGTTATTGTTGTAATTAAATTGTCGTAGAACAATTCGTGTAGAGTCTTGTTACTAAGAACTCTTGTTGGGAGAATTTGTGTATAGTGTAGTTGGTGAATCCAGGTTGGAGTCTCTTTCTAAGGTGGAAGATGATGGTTTTTATAGGTAAAAAAGAGAGGGAAATGATGGAGGGAAATTGGTCATCCATGTGAAATGGAATGGGCCAATCACAAATAAGATAAATGAATAAAAGAAAAATAAAAGAAATAAAAGAAATCAAATAATAAATGAAAGAAATATTAGTTTTTGGGAAAAGGCTTAGAATTTGAGATTGAGAGTTAATGAGAAAAGGGATGAATGTGGATGTAAAAAGATGGTTTTTGTGATCAAGAAAAGATATTTGTAAATAAGAAAATGGAGGGAAATAAGGTGCAATCCGTTACTGACATAATGGGAGGCGCGCGGGTCCGGCTTTAGGGGCGGGACGCGCGCGCAGCCCGTTAACAGTTCCGGAAGCGCCCGCGGCAGAGAAGGACAGAATGACAGAATGACCCTAAAAGTTAATTCTGTTATGCAGTTTAGTCCAAAACTAACGGAATCAGTTAGGAACTTAAACCGAAGTAACCGAAATCAACAAAAATAAGTTAAATAAAAATACTTTGTATGCAATCGGGGTGAGAGGTCCAAGGCGGGGTGTCTACAGTAATATCCTCTAGTTTCCTTATGATATCCCACGAAAATACATTTATCAGATTTGTGTGCAAGTTTGTCTGAGACAAGTCTTTTGACAAAAGCTTCGCAACCCCAAATCTTCATGAAAGACAGACAAGGCTTCTTTCCGCTCCACATCTCATATGGAGTCTTTTGAACCGATTTAGTTGGAACACGATTTAGTGTGAAAGCAGCGGTTCTAGGGCGTAACCCCAAAAGGATATTGGAAGATCAACTTGACTCATCATTGATCGAACCATGTCTAACAAAAGTCCGATTCCTCCTCTCGGACACACCATTCCATTGTGGTGTTCCGGGTGGAGTCAATTGTGAAACTATTCCACAATTCTTTAGATGATCATCAAATTCTTGACTCAAGTATTCTCCACCTCGATCTGATCGAAGTGCCTTGATACTTTTGCCAAGTTGTTTTTTCTACTTCATTTTAAAATATTCTAAATATCTCAAATGCTTCACTTTATGTTTCATTAGGTAAACATACCCAAATCTACTATAATCATCAGTGAAGGTTATGAAGTATTGAAATCCTCCCCTAGCATTGCTACTTAATGGTCCGCATACATCGGAAATGTATCAACCCCAATAAGTCTCTTGCCCTTTCACCCAACTTGGTAAAAGGTGTCTTAGTCATTTTTCCAAGAAGACACGACTCACAAGTATCATATAACTCTAAGTCACATGAACCCAAAAGTCCGTCCCCATGGAGCTTTGAGATACGCTTCTCATTAATATGACCGAGACGGCAATGCCACAAATAAGTATGATTTACATCATTAGGTTTAGATTTCTTATTTACATGATAGACATTGTCATTATTTCATTCTTGACATCCAAGATATAAATGCCATTAAATGAATTAGCAATACCATAAAACACATCATTTAAATAAATAGAAAATTTCTTATTCTCAATAAGAAACTTAAAACCTTCATTATCTAAACAAGAAATTGAAATAATATTTCTGCTTAAATCCGGAACATAATAACAATTGTTCAAAACAAGAATTAATCCGGAAGGTAAAGTGACTTCATAAGTCCCTACGGCTAATGCAGCAACTCTTGCTCCATTCCCCACGCGTAGATCTACTTCACCTTCTTTAAGCAGTCTCCTATTCTTTAGTCCCTGCACATTTAGACAAATGTGAGAACCACATCCGGTATCCAATACCCAAGAATCAGTGGTAGAAAGGAGAATATCTATCATATAGATACCTGAAGTCGACGCAGCCTTGCTACCCTTCTTCTTCTTTTGCTCTTCCAAGAAAGCCTTGCAATTACGTTTCCAATGACCAATTTCTTGACAATGGAAACAGATTGCATCCTTTTGTGAATCGGTTTTGCCTCAGAAGCCTTGGCAACCTTTGCCTTGCTTATTTTGGGTTTGACAACTTTCTTACCCTTTCCTTTGGCACTAGCCTTCTTCCCATCATGAACCAAGAGCACACGGGAGAACCTTTCTCCACAATTTTCATCTCTGCAGGTTTGAGCATCCCATGCAACTCAGAGAGATTCTTATCCATTCCATGCATGTTGTAATTCATCACAAACTTATTATAACTTTTAGGTAATGAATTAAGAATGAGATCCGTGGCTAGCTCCAATGGGATTGGATAGCCAAGATTCTCAAGGTGCTCTACATAACCTTTCATTTTAAGAAAGTGAGGACTCACTTGTTGCCCTTCATTCATTTTACTAGTAGTGAATGCAACAATGGTCTTGTACCTCTCTTGCCTAGCTTGCTCTTGAAACATGGTTCTCAACTCCACGCCTATCTCATAGGCTTCCAAATGTTCCAAACTTTGTTGGAGTTTTGAACACATAGCAGCAAGCATGAGACAACTTACATCTCTAGAATCATTACGATGTTTCTTGTAATTGTCTCTTTCTACCCTAGGGGCAGTAGGCGGTGGTTCAGCAGGGAGAGGCCCATCGAGAATGTACAACTTATCTTCTTGCCTAAGAACGATTCTTATGCTATGGATCCAATCCATAAAGTTAGTACCATTCTCTTCGAGCTTATCCTTCTCAAGGATCGATCGCAACGACATTGATTGAGTGTTATTAGTCATTATCTACAAATATGCAAAATTTCCAAAATTTAATAAGTAGCAATTTTTTATTAAAGAGATAAATAATGTATTTTTCAAACAAAATACTCCCACTAAATTATATAACCTTCATATACATCCAATGTATAATATAATTTAACTAGTACTCGTGCCCGTGCCGTTGGCACGGTGACAGTACACCACATATAATCAATAAACAACATTACAAAACCACCATGTAGCCAAAATCTCGAGATCGATCAATCGACTATACTATTACTGCTAAAGGGGTTAAAGTTATTGACATCAAGAACCACATTCTTCAAAGAAGAGAATGAAACCAAGAGCTAGACATATCTGGAAATAATCACGATGTTGGAGTTGAGTAGTTTTGTTTAACCACCTCATCGTAAACCATGCCCGCTTCAACACAAAAGTACACAGACATACCCAGCTACCTCTATCTGGCTTAAACATAACAAAAGAATTAAATGTTGATGGATAGACTGTCTTGCAAAATGCCTTGCACTTGTTCTGTCTGACAATGAAAGACATGGTTGTTTACACCATGATCTAATCTTTCAACTAAATATTATACCTCAATTGGAATCAAAAAATAAATAAAGATCCTTAAATAGACTTATAAGCATATTAACCATTAGCAATCTAGGTTTTTTCACTTTATCTTACGTAACAAATCTTAAGCACAAAACAGTTCAACTCAAACCATTCCAATCACCACCATAGCATCAATCAAACATTCCTCACATTTCAAACTAAATTTAAACAAAAGAAAGCAGAGAACAAAAAAAAACACAAAAAAACAGTTTTGTGTTGATAAAAGATTAAGTTAATAATTGAAAAACAAAGACAACATTTGTACGCCTCAATTATTTCTAAAACAAATCGCCTTTTATTAATTAAACAATAATGTCGATAAAAAAACTATAAAACTATTTAAGACAATAAAAAGTAAAGGAAAAAAACTTATTTTTGCTAGTAATGAATCGTCAATCTTCAGGTTCTGATTTCACTGCAACGGCGGCAGTGTGAAAAACTTGCAGCGTAATTATCTGCAATCTCGAACTGGACGTTGGAAAAAAAAGAATGTCAAACACATTAATTTAACGATATTAGATGCTTTACATTTGAACTCACTGAATTTTAGCAATATAAGCATATTTCTTAAACTCTAATAAAAAATATATGTATTCCTATTCATAATTAATGAGATAATGTGCGGATTAAAAGAAGGCAACGAAGAATACCTCGGGTGGTGGTGCCAGTTCCTTTCCTTTTCCAGAAGGTGGGTCCATTGACTTCAATGAATTTCAAACCTGTAGGGTGAGTTTGGCAGTGCGTTGGAAGAGGCGAAACGCGCGTTCCAGACCGAAACTCCACGCAAATAGAGTTTGGCAGCCGTAAATTGCGTTTGCGTTCTTAGGTCTGAAACGCGGAAAACACGTTCTTGGAGAAGCTGCCCTACCCCTGCTTTCCCATAATCACTTATGGATAATCTATATCAAAAATTAAATTCTTGTTTTTGCCCCTCTAGGTTTCACGTAACTGATCAAAGTATTCTTCTTTCATCAGGCTTCCAACATTCAGGCCTATGGTAACGTCTATCGTTTCTGTATTTCAACACTTTAATCCTTCTCTACATTCTTCTTCATTATGTTTATCTTGTCTGTAATTGAGAGCTTGCTTGATTAGCTGGGCAATATAGGAGAGGCCTTTAGGGTCAATGCACTCTAGGTGTTTGTAAATTTGACTAATCCCAAATGCAGATGGAGATGACTACATATTTGTATTTTTTTTCCCCTAGCCTAACTTCAATCGATGAATTGTATATTTGGCCTAGTTTAAAAATAGACTCACTCCGTCCCAAAATGATCTTCTCACTTTTTTTGTCGTTACTACGAATTAACTTTGAACATTAATTACAGGTTGATTTAATTATCCTAATGAAAATCTAGAAATTGTAATTTATAGTATCGTGGTTGTGTATCAACTACAAGTTTTTGATTTTCATTTGTATAATCAAATCAACATATAATTATCGCTCAAATTTTATTCGTAGTAACAAAAAAAAAAGTGGGAAGATCATTTAGGACGGAAGGAGTATCTTATTAGCAAATGTGATATAATATGCTAGGCTGCTGCTGTTATAGCTTATTCCATGAGTGTTTTATCAGCAACCTAGCATACTATATAAATTCCATGTAGAATGTCCATTCAAGCAAAACAGTAGTACGATCATTCCCTCTCTTGATACATGCATTGGTCTTCTGTTTTGTCAGCCAAGGATTTATTGGGTGGTGGTAACAACCTTTAACCAAAATGATTATGTTCTGTTGATAGTATAATACAGTGGGATGTTTATAGATCATTCCATGAGTGTTTTATCAGTCCATGTATGTTATACTTCAGGAGAAATGAGGGATCCCAAACACATACATGGACTTAAGGTTGCATCCCCATTCATTAGTTTGGAGTGATGCTAGACAAACACCAATGGTAGATGAAAGTGAAAAAAATATGATTATGTTTTATTTTATTTAAACTTAGTGTCTTCAATTTAACTTATTACATTTTTGGGTTTGGTAGGACCTTTTATTAAATGAATGTAAGGATATTTTTGACATTCATTATATTAGAATCACTTCTAATGTGTGAAAGCCAAACAAACTTGGAATCACTTTCAACATAAAAAGCACTTATGTGAATTTTTAGCCAAACAGGAAATTACTTTTGGAAAAATCACTTTCACTATAATCAATTATCAAAAATTACTTTTAAATAATCATAAGCAATGCCAAACTCGCCCTAAGAGACAAAATTAATTTAAGAAAATAAGCATATGCGCAGTACAAACACAAATAGCTACTGTACCTAATGTTTTGGTTAAAGAGTCCGTCCCTAAATTTCTTAACACATATCCTACTGTTCAAAGTCTAAAAACAGACAACAAAAAAAAAAAACCCCTTCAGAAGCAGAATAAGTAGAGTAAAAAAATAAGAAAATAAGCAGAAAGAAGCGGACATAGAGAACTGTAAAGTGCAGCAACTCTTGGATGCGACTGCTCTCTCCGTCCCAACAACAAAAATTCATTTTGAAAAAACACCCATGTCTTGACAAAGATGGAACATAGAGTGCTGCTGTCCTCACAAAGATGGAACATAGTGTAACAACCGGCCCCTTTGTATTTTTTTTTTTTTTTTATTTATTATGTTGGGCTATTATAAATTAAGTTATGGAATGGGTTTTAATGTTGGCCCAATAAAATTAAAAACCCAATAAGGTTAGTTAACCTTTTTATAATAAGAATGGGAAACCATACTATATATATATATACATATTAAAACCCTAAACCTACTATTATAATTCCTCCGCAAAGAAAAGGAACGGGATCGAGGGAGAGGGCAGCCGCTGCAGGGTTAGACAGAGAGGAGATCGGGAAGGTGAGAAGGAGAAGAGAGAAGGTGTGAGATAGATCCTCAAGGTAAAACCTAGTCTCCCTAATCTTCCTTGCTCATCTTTGTTGAATTAAGCAGTAGAAATCCATGGTTGGGGGGAGAACCCTAATTGAAAACAATGAATTAATGGTTGAGTTCATGAATTGGGTGTGATAATAGAAAGGACTATGAGATTATATGCATGTGTGTGTGTGTGTGTGTGTGTGTGTGTGTGGGCTGCCGCCGGTGTGGGTGAGTGGCGGCAGTGTGTGCGTGTGTGTGTACTGTGTGTGTTGTGTGTGCAGAAACGTGTGTGTGTACTGTGTGTGTTGGGTGTGCAGAAGTGTGTGTGTGTATTGTGTGCGTGGTGTGTACAGTGTGTGTGCAGTAGGTGTGTAGGTGTTTGTGTGTGTTTTCTAAGGTTAGTGCAGAAGTGTGTGTGTATTAGGTTCTTTGTGTGTGCTGAAAAAGGTGTAAATAGTGTGTGAATAGTGTACTGTGAACAGTAATTATGAATAGTGCACTGTGAATAGTAATCTGTGAATAGCGTTTTGGGAGAGAATAATGTAACCCTAGAACGTGTAATTGAGAATGGAAGTAATGTAACCCTAGGGATATTTTGTAATCCGAAGGGGTATTTTGGGAATATCAATAATGGGTAGAACGAACCCTAATCAAGAGTTTAAGAAGATGAACTCGTGAATCTAAGAAAGTAAAATAAAGTATAATGGGGACGGGGAATTAAAGTGATACATGTTCCTAAGAAATCCTCATTTACATGTTTGTAGATTGTGCACGTGAGTTTGCTAAGTGAAGAACGCAAAGTCAAGGTAACGGATTACGATCCTTAGTTCTTGATGTCTCTATCCTTTAATGTAGGATTCCTATATGTTCTTTCATGAGTAGTTACCTAGTGGCGGTAACATTTGAATTCTTAAAAGTTGTGAACGCCTTTTGAATGTTCCTACCCCTTGACATGTTTTAAATCAACGGGTACCAAAAACATATCTTTGAAATTGTATGGTGTTCTCGTACCTTGAACACTAAGTTGAAACTTTGCTATATCTTAATGTGGTATAGAGATTCGCTTACTTCGCTATATCTTAATGTGGTATAGACGGACTAAGTAGGTTAGTCTAGTTTGAAATGAAAAAGAACTAGATTTTGGTACTGCTTAAATGAAGTAGTTGATTATCATGATAAATCTTACTTAAATGCCCTGATCAGGCATTGCACCTGAAATGGTGACGTTATCTTGGAATTGACGGACTTGAAAGTAAATGCCACATTCATTTTTGAAAAGTTTATTAGTTAACTGCTTTTGAATCTTAAAGGTTAACTTATTATTTATGAAAACCTATCTTTGAAAATATTATTATTGGTTCGTTCTTCCGGTCATCTCTCCTTAGTACCCGGAGAGATCCCGTATGAACTTACTGAGCATTGTTCGCTCACCCCTTCCATAATAATTGTTCTCCAGGATATAAATAGGAGAAGGTCTCGAAGGACAAAAGAGGAGTTGTTGAGGTGATAATGAAGACCCTTGATGACGAAGTTTAAGAAGTGTTAGTAGTAGTCAGAATGGATTCTTATGAATGTTTATTTTGAATGTTGGTTATGTCTAGCCGTTGGAGTTTTAAAAGACAGTTAAATTCGCTTCCGTTATTTATTTTGAATAGTGGTTAGAGATACTAGCCGTTGATGTTTGAATTATCGTTTAAGACCGTTGTTTTCCCGCGTTTGGGGACGGATTTTATTAAAGGATATTATATTATATTACTCCGAAATTCGGGGTGTTTCAGTTGGTAATCAGAGCTCCGGTTTAGGTTTACATGGGAGACTATAGAAAGAAGTTAAGACTATGAGGATAAATAGTACTTAACATAGATTGGGCTTTAGAACTCTGATAAGAAAGATAGTACTTTTGAGGAAACTTTCTAAATTGGGAAACTTACCTTTTGAGGAAACTTTCTAAATTAGGAAACTTTCTAAATGAGGAACTTTCCAAATAAGGAAACTTACTATTTTGGGAAAGAACCTAAGATAGGAAACGTCCTTTTTATGTCTTTCTTTTATATGCTTAAGATGACGGTTATTTTGACTTTAAGTTGTGATTCTAACGTTGATTGTGTCCAAATTATAGGAAATGGACGGACTTAAGGACAAAATGATGAAGAATTTGAAGGCATAAGACACCAAAGGAAAGGGCAGCTCTGAGGCATGCATGGACTGTCAAAAGCTCAAGAAGCAGCTTAAACATGAAAAGAGAAAACAGACTCTACATTTGAGCGATGATGTATACTAGGAAAGGTGGCATAAAGCGGTAGATGAAGTGGAGAAGCTAAAAGAGGCTGTGAATAAGCAAGACGTGTATGAAGCCTCGATAAGGAAGAATATTACAGAAATTACTACAAAGTCCCAGAACTTGAGGAAGCACCCAATGTGGGGGAATGGGAGCCAATGAGGAGATATAGAACTAGAAAGGAAGAAGCGGTAGAGATAGAGGTCATAGTGGAGGGCAACGAAGCTGCCCCAATTGTGATCGAAGATGAGGAAGAACTGGAGGAAGCACCGGTTCGTAGCCGAGAGGAAGGCCAAGAGGTTCAAAGAGTGCACCAAGGGTCCCTAGTGTAAGCCTAGGGGAAGGCCTAGGAAGAATGTAGGCCGTGATTGAGGAACGAAATTTAGAATTATTTTATTCTTAGTATTAATAGCTAGCTTAATCAGTTGTATCTTTTAGTAGAACTCTCGTTTTGTTTGGATTCCAAAATTCTATTAATAAAATATTGAAGTTATTTTAGCATATAGTCTTGTCAATTGTTTTGTTTTAAAGTTGTGGCAAACGAACTAATTAAAACAAGAAAAGTGGTCAAATGAAAAGATCATGAATAAAATTGGCTTAGTGAAACAGCCAAGTGAAAGTTAGTTTCGGTCAGAGTAGAATGATTGAAACAAGCATAAGTGGCCTAATGAAATGGCCAAGGCAAAGAAGAACCAAAGAAATCTTTTGAAATGAATGTATGATTGGTCGGGGAAGACGGCCAAATATAACCGAAAGTATGGTCTAGTGAAATGACCTATGAAAGTAAATCAAGATTTATAGAAAGAAATAATAAAGATAGGGGTATAATGAGACCCAAGAAATGTAGTAAAATTTACTATAATAAGAAAGTGTTGGCTTAGTAAACGGCCATAGGTCTAAGTGAATGACCTTATTTAAATAACAAGCCTAGTAAGGCGACCTCAGTGTATGTTGTGATAGTAAAAGTATAAAGTACGCGAGAGCGTGTAAAACGTTTTGTATTCGCAGTATTAATAGATATCCTGTTATCCTCAGATGTCGAGGAACAACAGAAGGAACAATGCCGGAAACGATGGTGGTCAAGATCCCAACATGACCAATTTACTACAGACCTTAGCTCAGACAATGGCTGGAATCGGCCAAGTAGTGCAAGGATTGGCAGCTCAGCAGCAGCAACCACAACCTCAACCAGTGACACAGAGAGATCCTCTTGAGTCGTTTCAGAAAAGAAACCCAGAGTCATTCTCTGGAGAGCCAAAAGATAAGCCAGAGGATTGGATAAAGGATATGGAGAAGATTTTTGAGACGTTGACTTGCACAACAGAACAACAGGTGGTCTTCGGAACGTTCATGTTTAAAGGGAAGGCTCTTAAATGGTGGGAAGCCGAAAAGAGAGCATCAGCTGCGCGTGGAGATGAGGCCTTCACGTGGAACAGGTTTAAGACGGTGTTTTATGAGAAGTATTACCCCGCAAGTGTCCGCAATGAGAAAGTAGCGGAGTTCCTGATGCTGACTCAGGGTAGCATGACCGTAGATGATTACTGCGCTAAGTTCACAGAGCTGCTGGAATTCGCTCCGACTTTCTTTGATAACGAGGGACAGAAAGCCCGTAAGTTTGAAGCGGGATTGAGTGACCGCATAAGGTTCAGGATTACACCTTTAATGCTGCCAACATACAGTGACATTGTGGACCGGGAAAGGTTGGTAGAGAAAGAATCTGATAATTACCGCAGCAAGAAAGAGGAAAATAAGAAAGCCATTGAAAAGGAATCGACTGGATGGAAAGGAAGTTCCGGAGGATGGAACCGAGATGGGGGTAACAAGCGAAAAGCCAGTGATGATAATCGTGGGAAAGAAGGTACTGGGAATAAGTATCAGAACAAGGGCTTCAATAACCGCCGAGATGGAGACAAAAATGATGCTCGTGATAAGGGGACGGGCGAGAAGTGTCAGTCCTGCCAGGGAAGGCACAAAACCAAAGACTGCTGGTTCAAGGAAAAGAAATGCTACAACTGCGACAAGATGGGACACCCGTATTGGAAATGCCCAGAACCAAAGAAGAACAACAATGCACAGGGAGCTAAGGATGGCGACAAGGACAAAGGTGGAGGCCGTGGTCGTGTGTTCACTATGACGGCTAGAGATGCAAGAGCTTCAAACGATCTGGTAGCAGGTACTCTTCGACTCTGCCTTCGAAATGTATATGCTTTGATTGATACGGGCGCTACGCACTCCGTTATTAGTACGCGAGTGGCGAAACAAATGAATTTGAAATCTGAAGAATTAGAGACACCTCTAGTGATAGATACACCTACTAGAGAATCGATTCCTATTGTGTCTATATATAGAAAGTGCCCATTAAGCATAGGCGAAATGGAACTAGAGGTTGATTTGATCGAATTAGAGATGGGAGAGTTCGATGTAATCTTAGGAATGGACTGGTTAGCTGCATACCATGCCCATGTTGACTGTTTCAAGAAGGAAGTTCACTTTAGGTTGCCATCTGGTGAAGAGTTTCGTTTTCAAGGCATGAAGCCTAGAACCAGATTGGGCTTCATCTCTGTGATGAGGGCTCGCAGGTTGCTAAGGAAGGATGTGAGGGGTTTTTGGCTTACGTTGGAAAAACCGATAGTGGGGAGATTAGTATAGAATCTTTGTCAGTAGTTAGAGAATTTACAGATGTGTTTCCAGAGGAATTGCCTGGTATACCACCAGAGAGGGAAGTGGAGTTCTCTATCGATTTGGCACCAGAAACCACGCCAATATCAAAGGCACCTTACAGAATGGCTCCGACAGAATTGAAAGAGCTAAAAGAGCAACTACAAGAACTGTTGGATAAGGGTTTGATTAGACCAAGTGTATCGCCTTGGGGTGCACCGGTGTTATTCGTGAAGAAGAAGGACGGGTCAATGAGAATGTGTATCGACTATAGAGAATTGAACCGCGTGACGGTAAGGAATCAGTACCCATTACCCAGGATTGATGACTTATTCGACCAACTTCGGGGAGCATGTTAATTTTCGAAGATAGATTTGAGATCTGGGTATCATCAGTTAAGGGTGAAAAAGGAAGACATTGCGAAGACGGCCTTTAGGACAAGGTATGGTCACTACGAGTTTTTGGTGATGCCTTTTGGGTTGACTAATGCGCCTGCCGCGTTTATGGAGTTGATGAATAGGGTATTTCAGGAACTTCTGGACAAATGTGTCATAGTATTCATTGATGATATTCTAGTCTACTCAAGGACTAAGGAGGAGCACGAGGGGCATTTGAGGTTAGTATTACAAATCTTAAGGGAACAACAATTGTATGCTAAGTTCAGAAGTGCGAATTCTGGTTGGAAAAAGTAGCGTTCTTAGGCCATGTTATATCTAAGGAGGGGGTAGAAGTGGACCCGACAAAGATAGAGGCTATCGTGAACTGGGAGAGGCCTACTACTGTTAGTGAAATAAGGAGCTTTTTGGGTTTGGCTGGTTACTATAGGAGATTCATTGAAGGTTTCTCTAAATTATCTGTGCCATTGACAAGACTGACTCAAAAAGGAGTAAAATACGTTTGGTCAGAGGAGTGTGAGAAGAGTTTTCAAGAGTTGAAGCGACGATTGGTGTCTGCACCCGTTCTTACGTTACCTTCTGGATCAGACGGGTTTGTAATTTATAGCGATGCGTCGATTAAGGGATTAGGCTGCGTGTTAATGCAGAGTGACAAGGTTATAGCATATGCATCGAGACAATTGAAGGTCCATGAAAAGAACTACCCGACTCATGATTTAGAATTAGCCGCGGTAGTATTTGCATTGAAGATTTGGAGACATTACTTATATGGAACGACATGCCAAATTTATACGGATCATAAGAGTCTTAAGTACATCTTTACTCAGAAAGAACTTAACATGAGGCAAAGGCGATGGCTCGAATTATTAAAAGACTATGATTGTGAAATCTTATATCATCCTGGGAAAGCCAATAAGGTGGCGGATGCGCTAAGTAGGAAGAATCATGGAACCCTAGCGACGTTAAAGCCTAAGGAGGTAAGTACGTGGAGTCGTATTGAGATGTTAGGCGTGAAGGTAAGAGTTCAAGGCTATATGGCACATTTGAGTATACAGCCTACGATGTTGGATAGAATCAAAATAGCGCAAGTAACTGATGAAGAAGTGAGCAAAGTACGTGCAAACTTAGTGGAAGGAAAATGGAAGGACTTTCGTATGGGAGAAGATGGGATTGTGAGGTACCAATCAAGGATTTGGGTGCCAAGCAACGAAGACATCAAAGAGAGATTTTAAATGAAGCTCATTGTTCGAGGTTTTCTGTGCATCCGGGAAGCACAAAAATGTATAGAGACCTGAGGGAATCTTATTGGTGGAATCATATGAAGGGAGATGTGGCAGAATTTGTGTCAAGATGTTTAGTGTGTCAACAAGTAAAAAGTAAGCATCAAAGGCCTGCGGGATTATTACAGTCGTTACCTATCCCTGAATGGAAGTGGGAACACATAGCTATGGATCTGGTGGTTGGATTACCGAAGACGTTGAAAGGGTATAACGCAATTTGGGTGATAGTAGATAGGCTCACTAAATCGGCCCATTTTCTGGCAATCAAGGTGACAGATTCGCTAGAAAAGATGGCTAAGTTGTATATTGATGAGATTGTAAGGTTGCATGGGATACCGGTGTCAATAGTGTCTGATAGAGATGCGCGATTCACGTCAAAATTTTGGAAAAGTTTGCAACAAGCTTTGGGGACAGAGTTGACAATGAGTACAGCTTTTCACCCGCAGACCGATGGGCAATCAGAGAGAACTATTCAGACATTGGAAGATATGTTAAGGGCTACATCGTTGGATTGGCAAGGGACTTGGGATGAACATTTTCCATTAGTAGAGTTCGCGTATAATAACAGTTTCCATGCTAGTATTGGAATGGCACCGTACGAGGCACTGTATGGGCGAAAGTGTAGATCACCGACTTGTTGGGACGAAATAGGTGAAAGGAAGTTGACTGGACCTGAAATCGTCCAAGTGACGGCGGACAAAGTGCAACAGATAAGGAATTGGTTGTTGACCGCTCAGAGTAGACAGAAATCTTATGCCGATCGTAGGAGACGTGATTTAGAATTTCAAATAGGGGATAGAGTGTTTTTGAAAATCTCGCCAACTAAAGGAGTTATGAGATTCGGTATTCGCGGGAAGCTAAGCCCGAGGTACGTGGGACCGTTCGAAATTTTGGAAAGAATTGGAGCAGTGGCTTATAAATTAGCCTTACCGCTGATACTAGCGGGAGTGCATAATGTGTTCCATGTATCGATGTTAAGGAAGTACATTTCCGACCCAAGCCATGTGATCGAGTATAAGCAGCTTAGAGTTCGAGCTGATTTAAGTTATGATGAAAGGCCCGTAAAGGTTGTCGACCGCAAGGATCAGATTTTAAGGAAAAGAGTGATTCCTTATGTAAAAGTACAATGGAGCAACCATACAGAAAGAGAAGCTACATGGGAGCTCGAGAGCGAGATGCGAGAAACGTATCCCGACTTATTTTCAGAATAACGAGTGCGGTTTGGAGGACCAAACCCTTTTAAGGAGGTAAGAATGTAACAACCGGCCCCTTTGTATATTTTTTTTTTATTTATTATGTTGGGCTATTATAAATTAAGTTATGGAATGGGTTTTAATGTTGGCCCAATAAAATTAAAAACCCAATAAGGTTAGTTAACCTTTTTATAATAAGAATGGGAAACCATACTATATATATATACATATTAAAACCCTAAACCTACTATTATAATTCCTCCGCAAAGAAAAGGAACGGGGATCGAGGGAGAGGGCAGCCGCTGCAGGGTTTAGACAGAGAGGGAGATCGGGAAGGTGAGAAGGAGAAAGAGAGAAGGTGTGAAATCGATCCTCAAGGTAAAACCTAGTCTCCCTAATCTTCCTTGCTCATCTTTGTTGAATTAAGCAGTAGAAATCATGGTTGGGGGGAGAACCCTAATTTGAAAACAATGAATTAATGGTTGAGTTCATGAATTGGGTGTTGATAATAGAAAGGACTATGAGATTATATGAATGTGTGTGTGTGTGTGTGTGTGTGTGTGTGTGTGTGTGGGCTGCCGCCGGTGTGGGTGAGTGGCGGCAGTGTGTGCGTGTGTGTGTACTGTGTGTGTTGTGTGTGCAGAAACGTGTGTGTGTATTGTGTGTGTTGGGTGTGCAGAAGTGTGTGTGTGTATTGTGTGCGTGGTGTGTACAGTGTGTGTGCAGTAGGTGTGTAGGTGTTTGTGTGTGTTTTCTAAGGTTAGTGCAGAAGTGTGTGTGTATTAGGTTCTTTGTGTGTGCTGAAAAAGGTGTAAATAGTGTGTGAATAGTGTACTGTGAACAGTAATTATGAATAGTGCACTGTGAATAGTAATCTGTGAATAGCGTTTTGGGAGAGAATAATGTAACCCTAGAACGTGTAATTGAGAATGGAAGTAATGTAACCCTAGGGATATTTTAGTAATCCGAAAGGGGTATTTTGGGAATATCAATAATGGGTAGAACGAACCCTAACCAAGAGTTTAAGAAGATGAACTCGTGAATCTAAGAAAGTAAAATAAAGTATAATGGGGACGGGGAATTAAAGTGATACATGTTCCTAAGAAATCCTCATTTACATGTTTGTAGATTGTGCACGTGAGTTTGCTAAGTGAAGAACGCAAAGTCAAGGTAACGGATTACGATCCTTAGTTCTTGATGTCTCTATCCTTTAATGTAGGATTCCTATATGTTCTTTCATGAGTAGTTACCTAGTGGCGGTAACATTTGAATTCTTAAAAGTTGTGAACGCCTTTTGAATGTTCCTACCCCTTGACATGTTTTAAATCAACGGGTACCAAAAACATATCTTTGAAATTATATGGTGTTCTCGTACCTTGAACACTAAGTTGAAACTTTGCTATATCTTAATGTGGTATAGAGATTCGCTTACTTCGCTATATCTTAATGTGGTATAGACGGACTAAGTAGGTTAGTCTAGTTTGAAATGAAAAAGAACTAGATTTTGGTACTGCTTAAATGAAGTAGTTGATTATCATGATAAATCTTACTTAAATGCCCTGATCAGGCATTGCACCTGAAATGGTGACGTTATCTTGGAATTGACGGACTTGAAAGTAAATGCCACATTCATTTTTGAAAAGTTTATTAGTTAACTGCTTTGAATCTTAAAGGTTAACTTATTATTTATGAAAACCTATCTTTGAAAATATTATTATTGGTTCGTTCTTCCGGTCATCTCTCCTTAGTACCCGAGAGATCCCGTATGAACTTACTGAGCATTGTTCGCTCACCCCTTCCATAATAATTGTTCTCCAGGATATAAATAGGAGAAGGTCTCGAAGGACAAAAGAGGAGTTGTTGAGGTGATAATGAAGACCCTTGATGACGAAGTTTAAGAAGTGTTAGTAGTAGTCAGAATGGATTCTTATGAATGTTTATTTTGAATGTTGGTTATGTCTAGCCGTTGGAGTTTTAAAAGACAGTTAAATTCGCTTCCGTTATTTATTTTGAATAGTGGTTAGAGATACTAGCCGTTGATGTTTGAATTATCGTTTAAGACCGTTGTTTTCCCGCGTTTGGGGACGGATTTTATTAAAGGATATTATATTATATTACTCCGAAATTCGGGGTGTTTCACATAGAGTGCTGGGAAGAGGGGATTTTTAATGAGTGGAAAGCTTTGATTGCCTCTATTCAATAAGGAAAAGAAAAATAAGCTGAGCATTAAGGTTATATCACTTCCAAGTTCCAACCCCCAGCCAACGAAAATATAAAAATAAGTTAACAAAAGTACTTTCCCTTTGGGTTGGGTTTAGTTAAGGACATAGAAAGGGCAAAAAAAAAAAAACATGAGGAAATCAAGATAATCAATATTCAATAGCACAGCTTAAGGAGAAACTTAGTTGGGGAATGAAAAATCAAGACGAAAAAGTTATAACTTTTTGTGAAGATCATTTTGGGACGGATGGAGTATTAAGTGTGCTTTTAGCAAATATAAGTGCAGTTAAGTTCCAACGCAAGAATCTTAGTGGCTTAAACTATTCTTATAAGAACTGCGGGCAGTCATGATTCTGATTCTGTAGCATATACTCCCTCCGTCCTCCGTCCCGATGAAATTACACACTTCAACTACAACAACAAAAAAGCAACAGAATAAAAAACTGGTGCACTTGATCTAGCTTCTGGAGTTGGTGGAAGGATTGGGAAAAATCAAGTGCTTTCAGCTGTTCATAGGTGGCTGCATTTTCTCTTACAATACTAATGCATTTTCAGTTTGTTTGTTTAAAACTTGGGATATTTGCACACAGAAAATTGTTTGGGTTATTTGCTCTGTTCTATCGGTAATGTAAATACTGATGCCGAAATCTATCTGATCAGTGTTTGAAACATGAGCAGTGCAAAAAAGCAACAGAATTAAAAAAAAAAAAAAAAAAAAAAAAAAAAGGATTTTTTTTAGCAACTGGGTTATTTTCTTACTGTTTTTCCCCTGTTCAACAAACTATTCTCTCCGCCCCCCCCCCCTCCCACCACCACACACACATACAATCACTTTGTGAGTTGATTTCAACTTTTTCTTACTGTTTTTCCCTGTTCATCACCAAACTACTCTCTATTTAAAAAAAAAAAAAAAAGGATTTTTTTTAGCAACTGGGTTATTTTCTTACTGTTTTTCCCCTGTTCAGCAAACTATTCTCTCCCCCCCCCTCCCACCACCACACACACATACAATCACTTTGTGAGTTAATTTCAACTTTTTCTTACTGTTTTTCCCCTGTTCATCACCAAACTACTCTCTCCCCCCCCCCACCCACACACACACACACACACACACACAATCAATTTGTGAGTAGTCCAAACTACAATCTCCGTCCCAACAACACAACAACACACACATACATACAATCAATATGTGAACAGAAAACAAAGACTTTAAAGAGCACAACAACAACAACAAAAAAGCAACAGAATAAAAAAAAAAAAAAAAAAAAAACAACTAACCTTGAGGGATTAATCTGAAAGTTTGGCAAAGAAAATTGATGGATAACACTTGCTGCACAACTACAACAACACACACATACATACAATCAATTTGTGAACAGAAAACAAAGACTTTAAAGAGCACAACCACAACAACAAAAAAGCACCAGAATAATATATATATATATAATATATATATATATATATATATATATAATATATATATATATATCAAAGGCCTTACGAACGAACTTGGAACTGAAAAAGAAAATTGATGGATATAACCCTTGCTGCAGATCTGGAGAGTGGAGAAGAACTGAGAAGAACCGAGACTGGGAAACAATCTATGAAGAATAGAGGGTATAAAAAGCATAGAAATAGTCCTTTCCCGATTTGAGGAGGAAAGAAGGGGATCCATGGAGAAACGGCAGAGGAATCGGTCCTTCTCCAATTTCGGAAGGGAGATGGAGTCCGAAGTGAAGAACGCAGCGTCAGGAAGAAAAGGGATTGGAAACCGTCGGCTGAGAGCCATCCGATTGTTTTTGGAAAATTGATTTGGACGTAGGGGAAAAAGAAGGGAAAAACACGAAAAATTGCCAACCATTGGATCATGGTAGTTATGGAGCAATCTCAACCCTTCTTTATGTATTTTTAGGAGGTAGTTAAATCAGATGTGTTTTATAATATAGATTGGGCTAAGATCCAACTTTAATTTAACTTTTGAGTCCACGGAGGCGGACCGCTCAAAACTAAATTAATTAGGTAGACAATCATGTCAATCATATCCCATATGATTCTTAGATCCTTTTATGAGATTCTTTGAGAAATCCAATTTCAAAAAGCATGTTTAATCTCATCATTTGCCTAGGCCCAAAACTGTTTTGACGCCTAATTAAGTCCAACCATTTTAAACGCATAGGAACCATTCAATTTAATGCACCTTGCGGAGGCAAGCCCACATTAAATTAATGAACCTCATCTTGCTCATACATGAATAAAATCAATGCACTTCGCGGAGGCGAACCCACATCAAAATCACCCATATATAAACAAATGTTTTAATCATGGCATGGAAAAGAAGGACTTAAAACTTTCTTTGAAGGTTCATCACATATAGCATATAACACATTTATGGGCACATAATATAAACATGTTACACATCAAGTTTAGTCACTAAATTAATCTCCATTAATTTAAGCATGATATTTATGTGTCATTAGTTTCTCTATAATTATGAGGATGAGACTATTTCAACTTCGGTTATTGTCTCCAAATCAAGACAACAAGACGTGCGGTCGAACTAAGCCATCAGGCAACCACAATCCCGCACTAATTCAAGAAACCAAGAAAGTAGTCCATGTGGCCGAAACTAAGCAATAGATGGTCTCGATGAACGTAGGCTAATTGCATTCACAATTCCACATGGATCTCCAATCATTGAATCAAGAACTTTGTTTCTCAATTTTAGCAATTATGAACTCTTCATAATTCTAACTTCGTTTTATCTTTGAAACTTTGATTGCGATCAATTTTGGGAAACACAATCTCGATAAACGCAGATTAGCCATCCAAAACTTGAACCAATCTAGGAATCACAAGACTAAAACAAATAGGAAAATTAAACCCCAAAATCCACACACAAACCAACTACCCAAAACCCATTCCAGATCAGCAAGTCTGGACTGGTTCTGTTACTGGTTTTGTTGAATTTATCGAAAATTCTATATTGAGATTTTAACCAAAATCAGAACATATTCTGCCGAGCGAGCGCCCACCTGGTTATGACCAAGCGCGCGCCTGAATGGTCAAAGTGGAATAGAATTTTAAAGTTCAAAATTTTGTCTCAAAATTATTTTTCCCCGATTATTAAAACTTTGATCCAATCAAAAATCAATAATCGAAATAATTCAGAATCCACCATAATTTTATTGCGATTGAATCGTGCGATTAAAGTTGTAAAACAATAAACCACATAAAATCACAAAACACATAAGCATCATATATCCCAATATTCATATCATGCAAGGCACATAAACAATTCATATACTCATAACATGATCAAGGTATTGAAATAATCAACATGAACGGGGCTCTGATACCACTGTTGGGTTTCCAAGTAACATGCGCAGCGGAATATAGCAATAAAATTTTAAGAAAACCCAAAGCCATGGATCCATTCATATGATTAAATCAAATACAACAAGATGAATAGAGGAATAACTAACCCTTGATGGCTATTAATTTTTTTTCTCTTTGGTCTCGGTGGAGATCTTGAAGCTTTATCACGAACAAATCACGAACTTTGTAAGATGATAAAATTCACCCTCTAGCGGTATCCACACTTTGAACGAATATCAAAGGAACTTCTTCGATCTTGTTGCTAGACCAATAATTGTGAAACACACTTTCACAATTCAATAAAGAACTATATGGAATTTATTTGTGAATTATTTTGTTCCTCAATCAATGATATCTTAGAACAAAATAAAATCTCTCTCAAACTCTTTGAGACTCACAAAAGCACTAGTAAATATGGTCTGGCCGAATTGGTGTTTTTATACACAATTAAGACCTATTCCAAATAGGTAACTTGTGCCAAAAACCTTTCCTAATCGAATTAGGAATTTTCCTGTCGGCATACCGGGCGCCCGCCTGGTCCTGCCCAGGCGCCCGCTCATTTGACCAGAAGGTCAAGTTCCTTTTCGGCTTGTTCAAGCGCCCGCCTGGTGCAACCCAAGCGCCCGCTTGGTTGACCAGGAGGCCCAGAACTTTTCCAAAAAATTCCTTTGAGATCCTTCGACCCTAAATTCCAATATAGTCCTTTTATTTAAGATTCGTTCTATTGTGTGTGACCCCCTAGGATTATACTAAGTTGGCAATGGAGTCAAACATGATCCCATAAGATATGATTATGTTCTAGCAAACCGTCATACCTACCCCAATAGTATAACTAGATACAAGTTCGCATTCCTTTAGAATATGTCACAATCCCTTTGTCCACGATGTCATTGAACACAAGTCATGGTCAAACAGTCAACTTGTTTTTGTTCAATACTTTCTCGATTCGAATATGTTGATAATTCAAATGCTATTGATCTAATCAATCCATTTGAGTTCGGCTGAACATTTCATCAACATCATTCCTTCGAGGGGCCCAAGCTTGACATCTCTCCGTGGAGGGACAAATCCATTTAGCTTATTATTCTTCCCTACGTGAATCCGATTATGCCAATCATATCCTTTATAACTACCCGGTTAAAGGTAGCGTTTGAATATGTCAAACATAATGTTCATCAAGTGGAAGACTATAATAAGTTCATGTCTAAGGATTCGAATGACATAACTAATATGAGATATATGTATGACATAGACCATGACATAAATCTCATACAGCGGGTCATGTCCAGTACCTTGTTCCAAATAAGTACCCATAAATCTAACATGATCATCTCATGATCATTTAGCCTTTATACTAGTGCTTAACAAGTACTAGGGACGGGGATTATTATAAGTAAACATTAACAACAATAATAATCAAAACATCTCTTTATTGATATGAAATAAATGATAACAATTACAACGTTTATTAAACGTGCCTAGGGCACCACTACCAACATTCACCTATGATGGTTATGGCCTATCTTCCTCTCTTTTCACTCAAATGTGTGTATCACTCACTTTCTGCTCTCAAACTGGCAGAGTAACAGCTCTCAAAATGTTTTCTCCCCCCCCTGAAATGATCAGCATGGGGTTCAATTTATAGAGGCTGAGGGTGCCCAACATAGCTGTACAGCTAGGGACTTCATGTGCCCAAACCATCCGTACGACTCGACATGGCGAGCTTCTGGATTTTTCTAAGTTTAATTCCAGTTCAGTCCTGGAATATCAGGTTTATCCTAGTGAGGTCCTGACCCATTTGTTTATCCCTAAATGGTACCAAGAATTCCTCTAAAGTAGGTCAGCTTCATATTGGGGTACTTACACCTGCGCACGCGCGTAAGGATCCCGTCCCTCGGGGAGAAACAAGCAAAGTTCAAACGAGGAAGAAATGCCAAACACGGGTAACTTTCCTTTCACGAAAACGGAGTCGCCACATTAAATTAATTTTAAACCCAATTTAATGAAAATGGTTAGAGATTATATTAGTTCGGAGGTCAGGTTACGACTTGGGAAGAGTTTTACGTCACCCAAGTCGCCTCGGATGAGTCCGAGTCTCCCTAATGTTGGTTAACAAAAGTGCATGTGTGTGTGTGTGTGTTTAATGGAAAAGAGTCTGTTTGAACTTTTATTCAAAATTTAACTGAAAAAGGGGGGTCTTTTATTAAGAAAACAGGGATCAGAGGAAAATAGACATTTTTCCCTCTGAGCTCAGAGTAGCCGTACGGCTAGAGTATGCTCTTCCTGGAATTTTTACAGTTTGTCCAAAAACAGTCCAGTTCCAGGCAGAAACAGAGCATTCTGCTGAAACTGGACTAAACTGTTCTGATTTCCAGTTTATGATTAACAATAAAAACTTAGAAAGGATCATTCCTATGCACTTTGATCATCAAAAGAACCCCAAAAACAAAGACTTGGGTGTGATCAAAGGCAATCATTGGAGAAATTTATGAAAAGTTGATTAACATGGCTTTTGAACCAAAATGACCATTTGATGACTAAAGATGGAAACTTTATCATCAAGATGGCATTTTTACACATTATTAACCTTTTAGGGACCAAATTATTGCATAAAGATTCAATCTTTATGACCCAAAATGGGATTTCAAGGCTAAATCAAGAGGGGAAGTGATAAACACCAAGGTTTTATCATCCCACATGATTATCATGGCCAAATCAAAACAAAATTAACATGAAGATTTGAGCTTTCACCACAAGAGTGGATCCTTAAGCCAAAGCCAACCTTGGGGCAACATTATTTGTCATAAAGATTTGATCTTTGTGACCACAAAAGGGGTTTGAAGCTAGATCAAATTTTGGATGATAAATATTGAAACTTTATCATTCAAATGATCATCCTTGCTTCCAATGAACAACATAAGCAACCAAAACATGTTCCTCTTTCATTAAAATAGATTAACAAACAAGAAATATCAACAAACCATGATCATCTTTAGGTTAGAACCACTTTCACACAAAGTGTGAAGGGCACCTTGAATCATTCATGGTTTGGACCATATGTATACATAATAGTGATATATATATAGCTTGGAATGCCAAGGATTGTAATACATATATATATATATATATTGCTTGATATGGACAAGACTTGCAACAAATATAAATTGCTTGAGATGGACAAGACTTGCAAGAAATGTAAGAGATGAGCAAATAAATATGAACAAACAAGGAGATGAAATGGAGAAAAGGATGGGGGAGAAGGTGGCTTTACCTATGTTTGGTTAGGCCAATCTTCCTCTCTCTTTTCACTCTAAACACTCTTCTGGAGTGATTTCAACAGAGTAACACTAGCAATAATCGTTTCTCCCCCCTGGAATGATCAGCAAGGGGTTCAATTTATAGAGGCCGAGGGTGCCCAACATAGCCGTACAGCTAGGGACCTCATGTGCCCAAACCATCCGTACGACTCGACCTGGCGAGCTTCTGGATTTTTCCATGTTTAATTCCAGTTCAGTCCTGGAATATCCGGTTTATCCTAGTGAGGTCCTGGCCCATTGGTTTATCCCTAAATGGTACCAAGAATTCCTCTAAAGTAGGTCGATTTCAGATTGGGGTACTTACAGAGTCCCTCGGCAACGTCGCTTTTGAAGAAAACGGGGTTGTCGATAAAACAAGCATCCCAATCTGATGGGAGGACGGCATAGCCGATTTGGGTGAGAGATTCTAAGGCTACTCAAACCTATAAGCATCCCATTTTGATGGGAGGACGGCATAGCCGATTTGTTATATGGCTGGACCTAGAGGTATAGGATTCCTACGTATCCCT
Source organism: Campanula takesimana (assembly GCA_026119855.1). Taxonomy (NCBI): domain Eukaryota; kingdom Viridiplantae; phylum Streptophyta; class Magnoliopsida; order Asterales; family Campanulaceae; genus Campanula; species Campanula takesimana. Next base: position 33,484 of record JAOWBW010002931.1, read on the forward strand.
ATTCGAGGGAATCAAGCCTATCGTAGTTCGAAAGAGGGGTGAGAGATTTCGAGGCTACTCAAACCTATAGACGACCGTCTAGGTCGGGTGGGAAACTCGGGCATGACACTCATTCGGTCAGAGGCAAAGGTTCGGGCGTGACACTCATTCGGTCAGAGGCGAAGGTTCGTGCGTGACACTCATTTGGTTAGAGGCAAGGTTTGGGCGTGACACTCATTTGGTCAGAGGCAAGGTTTGGGCGTGACACTCAGAGGCAAGGTTCGGGCGTGACACTCAGAGGCAAGGTTTGGGCATGACACTCATTCGGTCAGAGGCAAGGTTCGGGCGTGACACTCATCCGGTCAAAGGCAAGGTTCGGGCGTGACACACATTCGGTCAGAGGCAAGGTTCAGGCGTGACACTCATTCGGTCAGAGGCAAGGTTCGGGCGTGACACTCATTTGGTCAGAGGCAAGGTTCGGGCTTGACACTCATTTGGTCAGAGGCAAGGACTTGGGCGTGACACTCATTCAATCAGAGGCAAGGTTCGGGCGTGACACTCATTCGGTCAGAGGCAAGGTTCGGGCGTGACACTCATTCGGTCAGAGGCAAGGTTCGGGCGTGACACTTATTCGGTCAGCCAAAGTCAACATGGGCTTACGTCAAGGACCGCCCTTCTCATTCTAAGTTTTTTCTCAAGATGGGTCATCCGGGTGACCTAGATTTTGCTTCACATGGGGCCACTCGGGGGACCTAATTCTTATTTCAAAACGGTCGGTCGGGGGACCTAACTCTTATCTCAAGACGGTCGCTCGGGACCTAATTTTCATCTCACAATGGTCGCTCGGGGGACCTAATTTTATCTCACAACGGTCACTCGGGGACCTAATTTTCATCTCATAATGGTCGCTCGGGGGACCTAATTTTATCTCACAACGGTCGCTCGGGGACCTAATTTTATCTCACAACAGTCGCTCGGGGGACCTAATTTTCATCTCACAATGGTCGCTCGGGGGACCTAATACTTATTTCAAAACGGTCGCTCAGGGGACCTAATTTTATCTCACAACGGTCGCTCGGGGGACCTAATTTTCATCTCACAATGGTCGCACAGGGGGCCTAATACTTATTTCAAAACGTCGCTCGGGGGACCTAATTTTCATCTCACAATGGTCGCTCGGGGGACCTAATACTTATTTCAAAGGGTCACTCGGGGGACCTAATTTTCTCTCACACGGTCGCTCGGGGGACATAATTTTATCTCACAACGGTCGCTCGGGGGACCTAATTTTATCTCACAACGGTTGCTCGGGGGACCTATTTTCATCTCACAATGGTCGCTCGGGGGACCTAATACTTATTTCAAAACGGTCGCTCGGGGGACCTAATTCTCATATTTGCTGGGCTTACGTCAGGGACGGCCAATTTTCTTGGACATTCAATTTGACTCTCAATGATTCAAAGTCGGGGCTTGACTCTTCTTTGGTCAATCGAAGGGATTTTCTCGACACTCATTTGGTCGAAGTCGGGATTTGACTCTCTTTGGTCAATCAAATAATTTTAACTGGGCTTATGTCAGGGATGGCCAATTTTCTTGGACATTCATTTGACTCTTAATGAGTTAAAGTCGAGGCTTGACCCTCTTTTAGTCAATCAGATAATTTTTAACTAGGCTTACGTCAGGGACGGCCAATTTTCTTGGACATTCAATTTGACTCTCAATGAGTCAAAGTCGAGGCTTGACTCTCTTTTGGTCAAACGAAAGGATTTTCTCGACACTCATTTGGTCAAAGTCAGGATTTGACTCTCTTTTGGTCAATCAAATAATTTTTAACTGGGCTTACGTCAGGGACGCCAATTTTCTTGGACATTCAATTTGACTCTCAATGAGTCAAAGTCGAGGCTTGACTCTCTTTTGGTCAACCGAAGGGATTTTCTCGACTCTCATTTGGTCGAAGTCGGGATTTGACTCTCTTTTGGTCAATCAAATAATTTTTAACTGGGCTTATATCAGGGACGGCCAATTTTCTTGGATATTCGATTTGACTCTTAATGAGTCAAAGTCGAGGCTTGACTCTCTTTTGGTCAATCAGATAATTTTTAACTGGGCTTACGTCAGGGACGGCTAATTTTCTTGGACATTCAATTTGACTCTCAATGATCAAAGTCGAGGCTTGACTCTCTTTTGCTCAACCGAATGGATTTTCTCGACACTCATTGGTCGAAGTCGGGATTTGACTCTCTTTTGGTCAATCAAATAATTTTTAACTGGCTTACATCAGGGACGGCCAATTTTCTTGGACATTCGATTTGACTCTTAATGATTAAAAGTCGAGGCTTGACTCTCTTTTGGTCAATCAGATAATTTTTAACTGGGCTTACGTCAGGGACGGCCAATTTCAACAAAGCTGGTCTTACGTCCATCTATGGACTGCCTGGACACATTTTCAGTGGGAACCTAATTAATTTTCTAGGTTCAAAGCATATTGCATGAGCCCCAAAAGGGAGGGAAATTCTGGTGCATTTCTGGGACTGATTTAAATGGAGCTTTAAATGGGTGATGTCACAAAGCCATTTAATCAAGAAACCATTAATTTTTGTCAGGGACAAAGTAGCCGTACGGCTAGGGCGTGATGTTGCTTTTCCACTAAATTTTGTTCCAGGCCTGGTCACCTCTTCATCATCACAGTCTAGAGTCCAACAGCAGTCTTTCACCTTCCATTTTGACATTTCCCTTCCATGGAACCTTTTCTCATGGAAAAGCCACCAAAATTGTCCAAGTTGACCAAGATGTTTTGAAGGCAACCTTAGGCTTTGGATGAGGCATCAAATGGGAGTCACAAGAACATATTCAAGTCCAAATTTGGTCTCCAGTCTCTTTGGTCTCTCAAAGAGTTCATCCCAGATCTCGAGCTTCTGAGGGCCGCCGCATCTTTCTGGGACGTGAGAAGGCACGTGTACTGTTTTTCTTACAACGATATCACTCCGACTTACGAAGATTTCAGAGCTCTAGTGGGTGGCATAGACACGGAGGTCGTCGCTCTTCCCTCAGTTCATGATACCACTTGTGTTGAGAGATTGGTCTCTCTCCTAGACATTCCTTTGGAAGAGGCTCAATGTATTTTCATTAATCCAACTTTTATTGATATCTCCGACCTTACCGAGAAGTTCATGGAGCATTTCGATGAAGCTTCTTGGAATGCTTTCGGGCTATGCATCCTTGCTTTCTTCTATATGGTGGGTTCCAAGGGTACTTGCCACCGGGTTTTGTTGAGTGTGTTCGAGGAGTGTCTGGCGGGCAAAGACATCGTTCCTTTGGTCTTAGGCGAGACTCTCCATGGTATGGACCATTTGGCTTTGGGAGACGGTTTTATGCACAGCGGTAGCCCTGCTTTGCTTACCTTATGGCTGAGGGAGAGGTTAGTGGCCGTCCTTGAGGCTCCTCTTTCTCACAAACCATGGTCGTATTCTTTGAGAGGGCTCATTCTGGATTTAGCTCAGAGCGATTGGGAGGCTCATATGGATCATCTCAAGACCGAAGAAATCCATTGGTGGGTGCCACATTGGCACATCAACTCAGTGCGGGAGTGTCAGGATGGTTCCCCCTTTGTTCGGGTGCCGGGCCTTTTGGGATCGTCCTTTTTATCTCCTTCTTTGGTCCGTCGGCAGTTTGGCTTGCTACAGACTCCTGTGTTGGAGTGGTCAGATGTCAATCCGGAGCATTTGAGGCTTTCGCCTTTATCCATGTGGGACCCTTCCACCACTTTCCTCTTTTCCCAGTTGTGGACCCATTCCCTTTTTCCAGTTCGGGCACTCCTCAGGGGTGCAACTAGCACAATTCTGACCACTGTTTACTTGGATTGGTACGAGCAGACCATGGGACAGACTCAAAGGCTCATTGAGGAGAGGCGTGGGGACATCCTTGGAGTAGACTGTGTCCCTAGTAGGGTTTTGAGGGAGGCCGAGGCCGTGACAAGCGGTCACAACTTTACTGGAGACGCTATTGAAGACTATCAAGCTCTCGCTGAGAGGAGGAGGGCAGTGATACCTAGAATCGAGGCACGACTCGAGGACTTGTGGACCGCGTGGCGGTTGACACAGCTCTAAAAGCGGCCGGCCTAATTAAAGATGCCGGGCGGGCTCCCAATTTAGGGAGGAACGAGATCGAGCTTTTCGACGTGAAGAGGAAATTACTCGAGGAGTCAAAAGAAGAAATGGAGGGGTGAAGGTCAATGATGGCCTTACAGTCCTAAGTATCCACTCATTGTCATTGTAGACACATTAGTTTTCTTAAGTGTTTTATTAGTCTTTTTAGCCTGTTGCCCGAGGTCAAGAGTAGACCGTGCTTGAACTCATCAAGAAGTGTTTTAACCGTAATGGAAGTGGTTATCGAATGGGTTCCTTTGGAGAACAAAATTTGAATTTTATTTATATTTTAGACCGGACCAAAAGTTGGCTGCCTACGTTCCCCTTTTACAAGTAAGACTTAAGGGGCTCAGGTCATCGTAGTTCTCTCCAACATTTTTTGATGCAAACCCCTTTATTTTTTTTTATTTTTTTTAAACATAATATCGGCGAAGCTTATCACCATTGACCGGGTGCACGAAGGGATTCCCATCCAAATCTGCAAGTCTCATTGCGCCTCCTGAGAATATCTCTCGTACCACAAAAGGGCCAATCCATACGGGTTCCCATTTCCCATCAGGGTTAGACCACCCTGGGGGTTTTTCTTTGAGCACCAAGTCCCCGACCCGAATCTCTCGAGGCTTCACTCTTTTGTTGAAGGCTCGTGCCATCCTCCCTTGGTAGGCACGAGTGTGTTCCATTTTCTCTTAAGCGGCGTTCATCCAAGAGGGCTAACTCATCATGTCGGCTCCGAAGCCAGTCCACTTCGTGGATTTGATTTTCCAACAGAATCCTTAATGACGGAATTTCTAGTTCAGCCGGGAGCATGGCTTCCATCCCATAAGTTAGAGCAAATGGGTTTCCCCTGTGGCGGTTCTGACCGAGGTTCGGTATCCCCACAACGCTAGGTGTAGCTTATTGGGCCAATCCCTTCCTCGTGTTTCCATCTTCTTAATGATCCTTTCGAGTGTTTTATTGGCGGCTTCTACTGCTCCATTGGTTTGAGGCCTATATGGGGAAGACTTGTGGCGAGTGACCCGGAATTCTTGCAACAGTTGGTCGCACTCTCCTTCGAAGTGTGAGCCATTATCTGTGATGATTTCATTTGGGACCCCATATCGGCACATGATGTTCTCCTTGATGAATAGTGCCACCTTCTTGAGGTAAGGACTTTGTATGACTTGGCTTCAACCACTTTGTGAAGTAATCCACGGCCACCAAGACGAATTCATGGCCGTTGCTTCCTGGGGGAGTGATTTTTCCGATGATGTCAATGCCCCAAGTGGATAAAGGCCAAGGGGTCGTCATGCAATACAAATGGTGGGGCGGCAGGTGATTAAGGTTGGAGAACCGCTGGCACTTGTCACATTTCTTCACGAATTGTATACAATCGGTTTCCATCGAGATCCAAAAGTATCCCATCCGCAGGATGACTTGCATTAACGCCCTGGCATTCATGTGCGGGCCACATACCCCATTGTGGACCTCCCGCATGAGCTCCTTTGCTCTTTATGTGCTTATGCATCTTAAGAGAATCCCCAGATGGCGCTTCTTATACAGAATGTCTCCTAGAATGACGTAGTGAGAAGCGAGTCGTTTGAGGGCAGCCGCGCTCTTGGCTTTGATCCCATCTTTGTATTCCCCTTTCTCATTTAGGAGGGAGGCCTCCCCTTCTTTGAGGAACTGGTAGATCTGGGTATACCACGGCTCATCTACTTCCTCCGAGCCCTTTTCAATTTCACAGCAACACGCCGGGTTCTCCTTTCTCCCAACTCTGAAAGGCTTTATCGACTTTCCTTCTGGAATTTGTACCAACGAGGCCAAAGTGGCTAAAGCATCGGCGAAGCGATTCCGGTCCCTTAGCAAGTAATGGAAGCTAACCCTTTTGAACTGTGCCATGAGTTCTTCCATGTGGGCGTGGTACTTTTGCAGCCCCGGATCCAACATTTTCCATTTGTTCGAAACTTGGTTGATGATCAGGCTGAGTCCCCGTACACCTCTAATTCTTTCACATTCTTTCCAAAGCAGCTTCCAGGCCCGCTGTGCATGCCTCATACTCGGCTGCATTGTTGGTCACCTCAAAATTCAATTTAAATGGTGATGGTCTATGCTCCTCTTTGTGGCGCAACCAGAAGCATACCAATGCCATTTCCTCTTTTGTTTGTGGCTCCATCAAAGAACAATTGCCATTTGTTTTCCTCCTCAAGGGTAAAATCCCTTCATCCAAGAACTGTGGTTCAGGCTCTCCCTCTTCGTTACTGGGAAAATCCGCTAAGTGTTCGGCCATAACCCTTCCCTTGACTGCCTTTCTCGTCACGTAACTGATATCGTATTCGGCTAGAAAGAAAGACCATTTGGCAAGCCTCATTGATAAGGATGGCTTTTCCAGCAAGCATTTGATGGGGTCAATCTTTAAGATCAACTGTATCGGGTGGGCGTGCATGTAGTGTTTCAACTTTCTCACAACCCATACCAGTCCGGCGCAAGTCTTTTCTATTACGGAGTAGTTGAGCTCACTTCCCTGTAGCTTCCGGCTCAAAAGTAAATGGCATTTTCCACCTTGGATTCTTTCTTCTTTGGGCCAACATAGCTCCTATCGAAGTATATGTTGCCGTTAAGTAAAGCAAGAGTGGCTTTTCCCTGTGCGGTGGGCGGAGAATCGATGGATGGACAAGATAGGCTTTGATCTTGTCGAAGGCCTTTTGACATTCCTCATTCCATTCAACCTCAGCATTTTTCTTCAGTAATTTGAAGTGGTTCACAGGTGGGAGTGAGCTGATTGATGAAGCGGCTGATGTATTGCAGTCGCCCCATGAATGCCTTCACCTTTGTCTGGGTGCGAGGAGGTCTCATTTCCACGATTGCTTTGACCTTTTGTGGATCGATCTCAATACCCCGTTTGGTAACTACGTACCCTAAAACCTTTCCTCGGGACACTCCGAAGGTGCATTTTTCCGGATTAAGCCTCATGGAGTGTTTCCTCAATCAGTCGAAGAACTTCTCAAGTCAATCAAGTGTTAGCCGTCAGTTCCTTTAGAGTGTATGATCATGTCGTCAACGTACACCTCTATTTCTTTGTGAATCATGTCATGGAATAGTGTTGTTACCGCTCTTTGGTAAGTAGCCCCGGGATTTCTTAGTCCAAAAGGCATCACCGTGTAACAGAAAGTTCCCCATGGGGTGGTGAAGGCAGTCTTTTCTTGATCTTCCTCGGCCATTTTAATCTGATTGTATCCGGCGAAACCGTCCACAAAGGATATTACCATCAAAACTATAGGTCGACCAACATCGGACCTTCCCGTTGGCTTTTGTGACGGTGACTATGTTGGAGAGCCATGAGGGGTATTCTATAACCCGTATAAAGCCAACTCTAAGTAACTTTTCTATCTCCTCCTTTACTTGCAGGGACCACTCGGGTTTGATTCGTAGGAGCTTTTGCTTGACTGGTTTTACTTCCGGATCCAAGGGGATCTTATGCTCCACGATCGAGGCATCCAACCCCGGCATGTCTTTGTAAGACTAGGCGAACACATCCACATACTCTCTGAGTAATTCAATCAAGGCCTCCCTCTCATCCCCTTTGAAGTAGCCACCTACTTGTGTCTCTTCTTGGTTCTTCCTCGGTACCCAAATTCACTTTGGTCAAACCTCTTCGGCAGCTTGGGCACGGTTTTCCTCTTGATCGGCGACCTGCTTTGTGAGTTTTTTAATGTATTGTTCGTTTAGTACGTCTGCATTATTAGTTGATTCATTATTAACCGTTTTCAAGTTATTAGTTAATTTATCATCTGATAAGTTGGCAATGAGGGGATACTCGGAAAGGTCCATCATTTCATTCAATGCAACGGAAATACAACATTGGCTACGAGTTCATAGTCTTCGGGCGTGAGGCCCTCGGACAAGAATGACTCAATTCAAGAGGAGGGACTGGGGAGACTCGATTACATTGGACCCTATAACACTAGACTCAAAGGGTCGAGGAACCAATCCAAGCATTGTGGTCATTTCCTCCTTGCTAGCTACCGGCCCGGAAAGAGTTGCCCAATTCTTTAGGGCATGTTAGTGGGTACAACCAAGGTGTGAGGGTCGAAGCTTCCCCTTGACCCGTCTCCTATTGCAGCGACCATTCCTTTTCCGTGATCAACTAGGCTGGGTAGAACCGTGTCTTCCTCAAACAGTTCTTGCATCACCGTCCCATCCCACTCGTTTTCTTCGACCTTTTCCTTTGCCTTCCCAGTAGGCGTCTTTTCGATCTCATATTTGTCATACCGGCCCCCAAGTGGGTTCTTCCTCTCGGTTGCCTCCTTCCACAGACAAAACCTCAAACTGTTTTATCACCTCGGGTACTCCTTTGGAAATATGCTCGTGCCCTGTGGGTGCTCCGGGCGTGTCAAGGAATGCTCTCCTGATAGGGCTGGCGGCCTTTCCTCGGAACCTTTTGAGGTCTTCTTGCAGCCGGTCCCAGTTGGTTACCATTGCCTCCTTTTCCTCCGAGGTCCCGGTTTGCGTTCCCCCTTAATGAAGTAATGGATTATTGTCAAAAGCGTAGGGACGGAGGTTGGGAGCTTTTGTAAGGAATTCCTTGGGCCCTGGATCGCTTTTCTCTCGGGCCATCTTCTTGTCCATCGCAAGATCCTCGGGTTCTCGGCTTGTACCCCAAACCGTGGAGCGTCTTTTGCTCCTTGATTTCAATAACCCTGTGGGTCCCTTGGAGCCTCCTTCTAGACCGAGCCCCAGGAGATAGTGCATTAGGCGCATCATTTTCATGGCGGAGGGATCTTGTCCTTGGTGAGTGTGAGGTCCACGCAATGGACGTGGGTCTCAGATGGTATCCCTGTGAAGCCGGTCAAGACTATACACTTTTCTTCATGTTGGATTTCCAATACGGGGATCCCATTAGTGTTGGTCCCCTCTGTAGTGATGTTATCCTCGTAGATTACAGTCAAATTCCCTCCCTGTACAAATTTTACACATTGATGTAGGGTGGAGGAGACCCATTAACTTTGTGCAGCCAAGGGCGCCCCAGCAAGGCGGTGAAGAAATGGGGATGTCAAGCACTTGGAAGTCGGTCGGCATTTTCTGTTCCCCAAACCATAAATCAAAGTCGCCACCCCAAGGACCGACCGGGCTGTGGAGTCGTAAGCTTTGACAGTTACCAAAGAGGGCCTCAGATCCGTCGTCTTGAGGCTGAGTAAATCCATCATTTAGCTGAAGGACGTTCATAGCCGAGCCATTATCAACAATACTCGTGGGAGACGGCGCTCATCCAACTGCACTGTGATGTATAAGGCCTCGTTGTGGTTAGCCCCAGACTTGGGCAAGTCCAAGTCGGTGAACGTGACTATATTCCCATATTGGATGCTTCCAATCATCTGTACAGCTTCTTCGGGGGTAGCCGTGGTGGGGACCATGGTCCGGGCCAAATGCTCCTCCAATTTGAGCTTGTGTGGGTATGATGAAGTGAGAAGGGACCACAGAGAGATGTTGGCCTGCGTATGTTTAAGTTGGGTGAGAACAGGATCCTCTCTTTCGATATCCGGGGTGCTCGTTTCCTTAGCAAACGGTGGTGGCGAGCGGTGTTCTGGTGGTGGTGGTTTTTTTGGATTCTCGGTGTGTACCTGTCCGGAACGAGTTAGGACGTTTACTTCCAGGGGGTCACAATCCTTTGCTGACTCTTCCACAGGCATGGGTGGGTTCTTGGTTGAGTAAGGCCACGCCTCTTTCCTCAGCTCATTCACAGTAACCATTCCTTGCGTGGTGCAGACAGACTCACGGAGTTTTTCAAATGAAACCGGGTAGTCGCCTTGTTCTTTCCCCATCCCTACAGTTTCGCGGAGTTTTTCCAGTGTCAACATACAGCAATAATGATCCGGGAGCATCGACCCGTCCTCAAATGGAGGTGAGGGCGAGAGTGGCGATAGTGACAGGAAGGCATCTAAGGTAGGGAAATTTTCTCCTCCTCCGCAGACGGGTTTAAAGAGAGTACGGGGGAAACACTTCGTCCTCACTTTCACACAAAGCTTGGAGCTCTTCACGGGGTAGGGAATGGACCGCTTCTCTCATTTGGCAAGGTGCCTTCCGTAGTCATATCCCCCGGGGTTCTTGCAGCCCCATACCCTCGGTTACGTGATGACAACACACCCTTCTTATTACTCTTTCACCGCTTGACGAGTCACCAACTTCCATAACATGATAGTGCTCATCGTGGGGAATGCAACATCTGTTCGGGTCGTGGTCAACGCTTCCCAAAGCTCATTTGATGGCCCTCTCCATTTCTTCCGCACAATCCTCGTAGGTCAATTTGTGTTTAGTGAGCTTAATCACTTTTAATTCGCCCTCTTGGCAAGGAACCTTTGCGCTCATCACGCTAGTCATCATGTTGTCAGAGGGGACCTTCCATCTTTCCCTTTTGCACGCAGTCCCACAAAATGTCTTTCCATCTTTTCCCCAACTTCAATCAGAGGGGTGTGAATTCCCAAAGAGTTTATCGTAGTTGGCTCCCCGAATTCGATCATGTTCACTCTGCTTTGGCCAAATTCGATCATGTTGACCCTTCCGTTGTTCGGGAACGGGTTATTGACCACGTTTGGCCCCCTGGGTGTTCGATTTTCCCTTTAGCAATCAAATCCAAGATAATGCGTTTCACTATGGAGCAATCATCGGTGTTATGCCCATGGTAGTTGTGGAAAGCACACCATTTGTTCTCATCTGTGAACCTTTCCGGATTTTTGGGCTGAAAGTTGATCAAAGGTCTCATGAGGCCCTGCTTCACTAATCCCTCAAAGACTTTGCTAATGGGCATTCCAAAATCCTCAAACCTCACATAGGGGCGTTTTTCAGAGTTACCCAGCTTTGGCGAGACCTGCTTTAGACCTTCCCCTTGGATGTTGTTGATGACCCCCGAGACTTCTTTCCCTTTACCCGTGGTGGGAGGTCGGTATTGTTAAGAATTTATATTGCCATGGGTGGCGGATTGCTCACTGAGAGCCTTCTCAAACTTCGACCCTGCGGTTACCATGGCCCGGAGATTGGGATAAAAGTGATGGCTGATCAGAGCACGCAGCTGCGGTTTTAAGCATGATTGGAAGATGTCCAATTGTTCATCCTCGGTGGGCGGTAGAGATTTCCCCAAGTTTACAGTTCCAACGCTTGTAAGAACTCACCGATCGGCTCGTCACCCTTTTGCAAAGTGCTTTGCAAGTCGGTGCGGTTGGTTTCCCATTCCAGTTGGATCGGTACTTGGTGAGGAATGCTTCCTGAATGCGACCCCAACTTACTCGTGATTCGTCCTTGAGGTTGAAAAACCACCAATTAAGAGAGTTTCCTCTCAGGGATAATTGGAAGTGATCACCCATTTGCTGTACAGTGCAACCTTTTGCCTCATTGCTAAAGTGTAGGCGTTGAGGTGGGTTTGTGGGCAAGCAGTCCCATCAACTTGTCTATTTCTGGCATTTTGAACTTATGCGGAAGAGGCACAATCTTTTCGGATCAGTAATTCCCGATGAGGTTTCTTTTCATTCAAAGTCTCGAACTTTTCCTCCATCTGTTTCAACTTCTCGATCACAGCCACCCTATTTGAGGGTTCACTTGTGGGCTAGAATTGATGGATCCCATGGTCCGGGTTGTTACCGGCATACACATCACCGTTGTGAGGCACAGTGGTGGATGGTATATTCTGAGGAAGGCTTTGAGGTGGCGCATGGGTGTAAACGTACATACCCTTGGTCATTCGCCGGGATATATGGCGGGGGCGCCTCGGAGGTTCGGGCTGCCGGTAGTGAAATGGGAATGCCGCCCCTTGTGATGCAATCGGCAGGGTCGGTGGTGGTAATCCGGCAGTGGCCTGGGGCTGAAAAGGCTTGACCCATCGGGATCGGGCCATATGGGTTGAAACCGGGAGGATATGAGGATGAACCTCCCGGAAAGGTGAGGGAGCTTGGGTGGCTGGCACATTTGATTGAGTGGCGGTTTGATATGCGGGACGTGAGGTCGCCACATTGGGGTAGGTTTGAGGTGGGGAACCCTATTGTACCGCGAGGTGGTATGTTCTCAATTTCATCTTCGTCTGTGATTTCAACGAATCCCCCATCATTTTTCAAATATCACGGCCACTCCCCTCTGTCTCATGGCCTCTACAACCCGTCTCTGTGTATCCTCTTGCTGTTTCCTAGTGATTTCTTCCCGGCCCTGGCGGCCTCCAAGCTTGTACCAACTCTTCCTTAGTAAGCCCATTCGGATCAACCGCATTGTCACCCCCACTACTACTTCCTGCCGGACTAGTCATTCGGAGTAGCCTAAGTGAAACCGCTGATGAACTGTCGGACTCGGCACTGAACAGACGTTGACCCGGAACTCTGACCCACTTCTTACGAGCTGCGAGGGAGAAGGGTTCGGTTTAGGCTCGGGTTTCATTTTGGGCAAAGTTGGGGCTCATGCAACATGCCAACCTAATTATTGATTATTTCATTCATGTTTACTTAAACACGCTTTATTCCTAATTGGTTGGAAAAGATTTCTCTTCTTTTTCGCAACTATTCTAAGTCCTGGATCAGTGGAGGCCATCACTACGTCTATAGACCCCTCGTTTTTCACCTGTACTGCACACTCCCAAGGACGGACTATCCCGGGCGAGGTCCTATAGGCAAGCGGCTTCCACCGACCGAAAGAAATGATCCTAAGGTCTATGCGTCGCAAGGTTCCCGATGTGCGGGTCATCCTAATCATGATTAAGCCCCAGTCGGATCGAGACTGTTCGAAGGCTGCACCGATATTCTGACATGACCCCCATTTTGAATGAGGTGTCTCAATCCTCGACCATGAGCTTAAGGATGATTAACATGACCCGTTCATTAGGGCTTAACGACACGGTGTTACCCTATCTTTAGCACATGACCTTGTGTTAATTGTGGTCGTCATTAACACACGAGTTAGAGGCGGGTTAGGCCACGCTTGCATTACATCAAGGAGTCGTAACCCGGGCATTAACTTGGCCACAATGACTTTGGACACATGCTTAAAGACAATGGCAACGTGAACTAGACCAAAAACCAACCAAAGTCACGGTATTTGTGTGTCACGGACATGTGTGGTTGACTCGGCTCGGAAGGGGGGTGGAATGGACCCGTGCGCGCTCGAAGGGAACAAGAGCGCCAATCGAGCTGCATCTGGCATCCATCCCGGGTTTAAAGGGTATTTGGAACGTGCAAGGTCAAGTGCGCGTTGTGTGAAGTCAATTCTATATTCCCTTTTTGAGTCAAAATAAGATTTTTATTTTGTTTTTCAACATGATGAGCATGGCATAAGCAAGATATGAACAAGTATGAACAAGCATGGAGTAAAGCAATTTATACACAATAAGTCAAAGAATACAAACAAAGACCAAAACTTGTATATGTACCAAGTCGTGCACACCAAGGTATTTTGAATCAAACATTTTGCAAAGAACAATTTTCTCATTGAAACCATTTGTACAAAGCAAGTTGTGCACAACAAGAAGAGTCAAGAAATTTTTACAAAAAAGGGGTTATGCACAATGAGATTTTGGAAACCATTTTTATTGACAAAGATCATGCATAACCAAGTTTTTGGCCAAAAGAATAAAGGTAATGTGCACAAGTAAGGCTGTAAAATTTGGAACCTGGACAAGCAGAACAGAGGGCAATTCAGAATGTTGCTGCCCTGCACAAAATTGTTAATTTGCAACATTCTGGCCCTTTTACCAAACTAGCCGTACGCTAGAGCCATGGGGTTGAGATTTTTCTCAGTTTCTGCAACTTCTGATCATCATACTCCCAGTTTATTGCATTTCCAGAACATATGCACTCAAAACAGTTTCAAACAGAACAGCAAACACACAAAAATATGCACAAAGTCAACTAACGGAAATGGGAGTTTGACCCACACAAAGTGCCTTCAAAGCTTCTAAAGAGAAGTTCGTAAGCACTTTATCTCCCCAGCGAAGTCGCCACTGTAAGGATCCCGTCCCTCGGGGCGAA
>JAOWBW010002932.1:0-47437 GCA_026119855.1 Campanula takesimana
CCTTTTATTGATCACCCAAATTTTGACTACAATTCTAATGGTCAATCAATTGCCATTTTACCAAATTGCATCTATTAGAGTTATTATTATAACCAAAATTATTTCCTTTAGGTTGACAACTCTTGTCTTACTTTTCTTTTGGCATTTGGCCTCTTTCCATCATGAACTATGAGCATTGGAGAATCCATTCTCCACCATCTTCATCTCCACAGTTTTTCAGCATATCATGCAATTCGGAGAGATTCTTATTCATTCCAAGCATGTTATAGTTTATCACAAAGTGATTATAACTTTTGGACAATGAATCAAGAATGAGATCCGTGGCTTGTTCCAATCCATTGGACAACAAGTTTCTCAAGATGTTCTACATAGCCTTTATCTTAAGCAATGTGAGTTCCACTTATTGCCCTTTACTCCTTTTGCAAGAAGTGAATGCAATAATGGTTTTATACCTCTCTTGCCTAGATTTCTCTTTGAAACATTAACTCAACTCACGCCTATCTAATAGCCTTCCACAAGTTCCAAACTCTGTTGGAGTTTTGAGCACATAATCACGAGCATAAGACAACTCACACTCCTAGAATCATACTCATGATTCTTGTGATTGTCTATTCCGGCATTGTTCTTTAGGAATAGGTCCATCAAGAATATACACCCATCTTATTGCCTTAGAACGATTCTTAGGCTCAAGATCCAATCCATGAAGTTTGTACCATTCTTTTGAAGCATTATCCTTAACAAGGATTAATCACAATGATTTTAGTTGTCATCTACAACTTATGCAAAAATTTCCAAAATTTTACAAGTACCAATCTCATTAAAGAGATAAATAGTGTATTTTCCAAAATACTCCCACTAAATTATATACCTTCATATACATCCAATGTATATATAATTTAAATGGGCTAAGATCCAACTTTAACTTAATTTTGAGTACGCTTTGGCGCACCGCTCAAAACTAAATTAATTAGGTAGACAACCCTGTCAATCATATCTCATATGACTCTTAGATCCTTTCATGAGACTCTTTTTAAATTGGGCTAAGATCCAACTTTAATTTAATCTTGAGTCCACGGAGGCGGACCGCTCAAAATCAAATTAATTAAGTAGACATTTTCTTGTCAATCATATCTCATATGATTCTTAGTGATCCAATTTCAAAAGCATGTTAATCTCATCTTTTGCCTAGGCCCAAACTGTTTTGACGCCTTATTAAGTCCAACATTTTAAACGCATAGGAAATCTCTTATTCACTCATCTTGCTCATACAAAAGTAAAATCAATGCACCTCGCTTTGGCGAGCCCACATGAAAATACCCTTGTACTTACAAGTGTTTAATCATGGCGTGGCAAAAAGGACTTAAAACTTTCTTTGAAGGTTCATCACATATAGCATACAACAATTTATGAGCACAACAAGATAAACATGTTACGCATCAAGTTTAGGCACTAAATTAATCTCCATTAATTTAAGCATAATATTTATGTGTCATTAGTTTCTCTATTATTATGAGGATGAGATTATTTGAACTTTGGTCATCATCTCCAATCAAGACAACAAGAAGTGCGGCCGAACTAAGCCATGGCAAACCACAATTCCGCACTAATTCAAGAAACCAAGAAAGTAGTCCATGTGGCCGAAACTAAGCAATAGATGGTCTCGATGAA
Source organism: Campanula takesimana (assembly GCA_026119855.1). NCBI lineage: Eukaryota > Viridiplantae > Streptophyta > Magnoliopsida > Asterales > Campanulaceae > Campanula > Campanula takesimana. The sequence goes on from JAOWBW010002932.1 coordinate 1,669, forward strand.
CGTAGGCCAATTGCATTCACAATTCCACATGGATCTCCAATCATTGAATCAAGAACTTTGTTTCTCAATTTTAGCAATTATGAACTCTTCATAATTCTAATTTCGTTTTATCTTTGAAACCTTGATTGCGATCAAGTTTGGGAACACAATCTCGATGAACGTAGATTAGCCATCCAAACCTTGACTAATCTTAGAATCACAAGACTAAAATAAATAGGAGATTTAAACCAAGATCCACACCCAAAACCTAAACCCTACCCCCCGCGCCAACCCCTAGGTCCGGCCGGGTCAAGGCTTGGTCCGGTCGGACCCCTTGCGAAAAAGTCCAAATTTTTTAAAGTTCCAAAATTTATCTCAAAATTGTTTTTCCCGATTCAATTAGGATTTGGTGTTCTTGGTGATCATCACCATGATCATCAAAATCTTGAATAAACAATTTATTCTTGAATCCCTAGAATTTCAAACTTTGATCCAATCAAAATTGATAATCCAAACAATTTTAAATCCACCATAATTTTTATTGCGATTGAATAGTGCGATTAAAGTTTATAAAACAATAAACCACATAAAACGCATAGACCGCATAAACATCATAATCCCAATATTCAATCATGCTAGGCACATAAACAATTTATATACACACAACATGATTATGTATTGAAATAATCAACATGAAGGGGCTCTGATACCACTGTTGGTTTCGTAGTAACATGCGCAGCGGAATTAAGCATTTAAAATTTATGAAACCCAAAGCCCATAGATCCATTCATATGATTAAGTCAAATACAACATAATGAATACTAGAATACTAACCCTTGATGCCTTGATTTTGCAACCTTGAATTCGATGGAGGCTTGAAATCTTGATCACGAACAAAGCAAGAATCACGAACTATGAAGATGATAAGTTTTCACCCTCTAGCGGTATCCACACCACGAACGAATATCAAGAACACTTGATCTTGGTTGCTAGACCAAATTATGAAACACTCTTTCACAATTGTAAGAACTATATGGAATTATGATATTCTTGTTCTTCACTTTTGGATCTTAGAACAAGAAAATAACCTCTCAAACCTTATGAAGGCACTCATAATCATGTGCTTAATGACTGCTGAAAGGATCCTTAAATAGGTCCTAATCCTTAACCCTTAAGGACTTAGGAAACCTAAATCCCGTCACCAAATTAGGCAACAAAGAATTCTGGCCGACTTGACTGGCACGGTCGTGCCATCTAGTCCGCGCGAATTCCCCAGCCGCCCATTTTCGGCACGGTCGTGCTTGGTAATTTGGCACGGTCGTGCCAATCATGTCGACAGGTTTGCCTTGGTTTGGATTTATGGCACGACCGTAGCATTTTCAGGCGCACGACCGTGCCAGAGCCAAAACACTGATATTTTTCCATAATTCCATTTAGTCCTTTACGATTCGTTCTATTTGTGTGTGACCCTCTAGGATTACACTAAGTTGGCAATGGGTTCAAACATGAACCCATAAGATATGATTAGGTTCTAGCAAACTGTCATACCTACCCAAATAGTGTAACTAGATACAAGTTCGCATTCCTTTTAGAACATGTCATAGTCCCTTTGTCCACGATGTCATTGAACACAAGTCATGGCAACAAGTCAACTTGTATTGTTCAATACTTTTCTCGATCCCGAATATGTTATAATCCAATGACATTGATCCAATCAATCCATTTGAGTTTGGCCAAACATTTCACCAACATCCTTCCTTCGAGGGGCCCAAGCTTGACATCTCTCCGAAGAGGGACAAATCCATTTGGCTTATTATTCTTCCCTACGTGAATCCAATCATGCCAATCATACCCTTTATAACTACCGTGTTAAGGCAGCGTTTGAATATGTCAAACATAATGTTCATCAAGTGGAAGACTATAATAACTTCATGTCTAAGGATTCAAATGACATAACTAATATGAGATTTATATATGACATCGACCATGACATAAATCTCATACCGCGGGTCATGTCCAGTACCTTGTTCCAACCAAGTACCCATAAATCTAACATGATCATTCCATGATCATTTAGCCTTTATACTAGTGCTTAAGAAGCTCTAGGGACGGAGATTATTATAAGCAAACACGAGCCATAATAATAATCTTATTATCTCTTTATTATTATGAATAAAATGATAACTTATACAACGTTTAACAAACGTGCCTAGGGCACCAACACCAACAACCACAACTCCAAGCCCTAGCCGCGAAGCCTAGGATATTTCTAAACCCTAGTCCCAAACCTAGGAGAGTCATGGTCCTTAAACACCAGTTTCCAAACCCTTGTTCGAAACCCTAACATCTAGGAAGTTCCCAAACCTCAACCTCTCCAAACCCTAGCCCCAAAACCTAGGAATCTGCATTCTCTCCAAACCCTAGTCTCAAGCCTAGAAGCACCATCCCCTTTTACCCTAGCCCAAGTTCTTCTAGGGAATTCCTAAAGCCCTGTGTGCAACATCCTTTCCAAATTCTCGAAACCCTAGTCTCGAAACCTAGGAAATTTATAATCTCAATCCCCCGCTAGTCTTATGCGCGGGATACAATAGCCTTTCCCATATTCTCTCCGAACCCTAGCCTCGAGCCTAGGCAGTCGCATTCTCTCCAAACCCTAGCCCGTAAGCCTAAGAAACCCACATTGTATCCAAGACACAATCTCAAGTCTAAACAACCATAACATCTTTTGCATCCTTATCTAAGAGGCTACCCATCCCCTTTCCTTAGAAGCCTTAGGTCCTACCCTAAGCAACCAAGCAAAATGTCCCTTACCTAATACCTTCATCTTAATGGTTCGTAGCCTCATATTATGTATTCCTCCTAATTTAGGGTAAGCAGATCCCAAACATTACGCTTTCCGTGATCGTCCTTTGCTCACCAAAGAGTCCTTTACCTTGGCGACTCCCCGAGAGTCCATCACCTTTGCGACTCCCCAAAAGTCCATCACTTCTGCGATTCCCCGAGAGTCTATCACCTTTGTGACTCCCCGAGAGTTCATCCCGTTTGCGACTTCATAACAATCCATCATCTTTGCCTCCACATGCAAAATTTCAATTTTACCCCTAGTACATTCCCCTTTGATTCATTTTAGGTGCCCTTAGCGCTGTTTTGACTGATATTCGATACCTTTGGAACGGAAAGCCCTTAAAATTTCCATTCTTCACCAAATGTTTGCTTAGGATTCGTATGGTTGTAAAGACTTCGCGCCTTATGACATACGCATCCTAGATCGATCGCAATGGGCAGAAGCCTCGGCGTTTCTGTTTGCGAGAGATCCAACATCTATTATTTTAGCACTTCCTAATTTTGCTTAGGATTCGTATGGTTGTAGAGACTTCGGCGCCTCTATGACATACGCATCCTAGATCGATCGCGATGGGCAGAAGCCTCGGCGTTTCTGTTTGCGAGAGATCCAGCATATATTATTTTAGCACTTCCTAATATTTGCTTAGGATTCATATGTTTTGTAGAGACTTCGGCGCCTCTATGACATACGCATCCTAGATCGATCACAATGGGCAGAAGCCTCGGCGTTTCTGTTTGCGAGAGATCCAGCATCTATTATTTTAACACTTCCTAATATTTGCTTAGGATTCGTATGGTTGTAGAGACTTCGGCGCCTCTATGACATACGCATCCTTGATCGATCGCGATGGGCAGAAGCCTCGGCGTTTCTGTTTGCGAGAGATCCAGCATCTATTATTTTATCACTTCCTAATATTTGCTTAGGATTCGTATGGTTGTAGAGACTTCGGCGCCTCTATGACATACGCATCCTATATCGATCGCAATGGGCAGAAGCCTTGTGTTTCTGTTTGCGAGAGATCCAGCATCTATTATTTTAGCACTTCTTCCTAATATTTGCTTAGGATTCGTATGGTTGTAGAGACTTCGGCGCCTCTATGACATACGCATCCTAGATCGATCGCGATGGGCAGAAGCCTCGGCGTTTCTGTTTGCGAGAGATCCAGCATTTATTATTTTAGCACTTCCTAATATTTGCTTAGGATTCGTATGGTTGTAGAGACTTCGGCGCCTCTATGACATACGCATCCTAGATCGATCGCAATGGGCAGAAGCCTCGGCGTTTCTGTCTGCGAGAGATTTTAGCACTTCCTAATATTTGCTTAGGATTCGTATGGTTGTAGAGACTTCGGCGCTCTTTGACATACGCATCCTAGATCGATCGCGATGGGCAGAAGCCTCGGCGTTTCTGTTTGCGAGAGATCCAGCATCTATTATTTTAGCACTTCCTAATATTTGCTTAGGATTCGTATGGTTGTAGAGACTTGCGGCGCCTCTATAACATACGCATCCTAGATCGATCGCGATGGGCAGAAGCCTCGGCGTTTCTGTTTGCGAGAGATCCAGCATCTATTATTTTAGCACTTTCTAATATTTGCTTAGGATTCGTATGGTTATAGAGACTTCGGCGCCTCTATGACATACGCATCCTAGATCGATCACAATGGGCAGAAGCCTCGGCGTTTCTGTTTGCGAGAGATCCAACATCTATTATTTTAGCACTTCCTAATATTTGCTTAGGATTCGTATGGTTGTAGAGACTTCGGCGCCTCTATGACATACGCATCCTAGATCGATCGCGATGGGCAGAAGCCTCGGCGTTTCTGTTTGCGAGAGATCCAGCATCTATTATTTTAGCACTTCCTAATTTGCTTGCTTAGGATTCGTATGGTTGTAGAGACTTCGGCGCCTCTATGACATACGCATCCTATATCGATTCGCAATGGGCAGAGGCCTCGGCGTTTCTGTTTGCGAGAGATCCAGCATCTATTTTTTTAGCACTTCCTAATATTTGCTTAGGATTCGTATGGTTGTAGAGACTTCGGCGCCTCTATGACATACGCATCCTAGATCGATCGCGATGGGCAGAAGCCTCGGCGTTTCTGTTTGCGAGAGATCCAGCATCTATTATTTTAGCACTTCCTAATATTTGCTTAGGATTCGTATGGTTGTAGAGACTTCGGCGCCTCTATCATACGCATCCTAGATCGATCGCAATGGGCAGAAGCCTCAGCGTTTCTGTCTGCGAGAGATTTTAGCACTTCCTAATATTTGCTTAGGATTCGTATGGTTGTAGAGACTTCGGCGCCTCTATGACATACGCATCCTAGATCGATCGCGATTGGCAGAAGCCTCGGCGTTTCTGTTTGCGAGAGATCCAGCATCTATTATTTTAGCACTTCCTAATATTTGCTTAGGATTCGTATGGTTGTAGAGACTTCGGCGCCTCTATGACATACGCATCCTAGATCGATCGCGATGGGCAGAAGGCTCGGCGTTTCTGTTTGCGAGAGATCCAGCATCTATTATTTTAGCACTTCCTTATATTTGCTTAGGATTTGTATGGTTGTAGAGACTTCGGTGCCTCTATGACATACGCATCCTAGATCGATCGCAATGGGCAGAAGCCTCGGCGTTTCTGTTTGCGAGAGATCCAGCATCTATTATTTTAGCACTTCCTAATATTTGCTTAGGATTCGTATGGTTATAGAGACTTCGCGCCTCTATGACATACGCATCCTAGATCTATCGCGATAGGCAGAAGCCTCGGCGTTTCTGTTTGCGAGAGATCCAGCATCTATTATTTTAGCACTTCCTAATATTTGCTTAGGATTCGTATGGTTGTAGAGACTTCGGCGCCTCTATGACATACGCATCATAGATCGATCGCGATGGGCAGAAGCCCTCGGCGTTTCTGTTTGCGAGAGATCCAGCATCTATTATTTTAGCACTTCCTAATATTTGCTTAGGATTCGTATGGTTGTAGAGACTTCGGCGCCTCTATGACATACGCATCCTAGATCGATCACAATGGGCAGAAGCCTCGGCGTTTCTTGTGCGAGAGATCCAGCATCTATTATTTTAGCACTTCCTAATATTTGCTTAGGATTCGTATGGTTGTAGAGACTTCGGCGCCTCTATGACATACGCATCCTAGATCGATCGCGGATGGGCAGAAGCCTCGGCGTTTCTGTTTGCGAGAGATCCAGCATCTATTATTTTAGCACTTCCTAATATTTGCTTAGGATTCGTATGGTTGTAGAGACTTCGGCGCCTCTATGACATACGCATCCTAGATCGATCGCGATGGGCAGAAGCCTCGGCGTTTCTGTTTGCGAGAGATCCAGCATCTATTATTTTAGCACTTCCTAATATTTGCTTAGGATTCGTATGGTTATAGAGACTTCGGCGCCACTATGACATACGCATCCTAGATCGATCGCGATGGGCAGAAGCCTCGGCGTTTCTGTTTGCGAGAGATCCAGCATCTATTATTTTAGCACTTCCTAATATTTGCTTAGGATTCGTATGGTTGTAGAGACTTCGGCGCCTCTATGACATACGCATCCTAGATCGATCGCGATGGGCAGAAGCCTCGGCGTTTCTGTTTGCGAGAGATCCAGCATCTATTATTTTAGCACTTCTAATATATGCTTAGGATTCGTATGGTTGTAGAGACTTCGGTGCCTCTATGACATACGCATCCTAGATCGATCGCGATGGGCAGAAGCCTCGGCGTTTCTGTTTGCGAGAGATCCAGTATCTATTATTTTAGCACTTCCTAATATTTGCTTAGGATTCGTATGGTTGTAGAGACTTCGGTGCCTCTATGACATACGCATCCTAGATCGATCGCAATGGGCAGAAGCCTCGGCGTTTCTGTTTGCGAGAGATCCAGCATCTATATTTTAGCACTTCCTAATATTTGCTTAGGATTCGTATGGTTATAGAGACTTCGGTGCCTCTATGACATACGCATCTTAGATCGATCGCGATGGGCAGAAGCCTCGGCGTTTCTGTTTCCGAGAGATCCAGCATCTATTATTTTAGCACTTCCTAATATTTGCTTAGGATCGTATGGTTTTAGAGACTTCGGTGTGCCTCTATGACATACGCATCTTAGATCGATCGCGATGGGCAGAAGCCTCGGCGTTTCTATTTCGAGAGATCCAGCATCTATTATTTTAGCACTTCCTAATATTTGCTTAGGATTCGTATGGTTGTAGAGACTTCGGCGCCTCTATGACATACGCATCCTAGATCGATCGCGATGGGCAGAAGCCTCGGCGTTTCTGTTTGCGAGAGATCCAGTATCTATTATTTTAGCACTTCCTAATATTTGCTTAGGATTCGTATGGTTGTAGAGACTTCGGTGCCTCTATGACATACGCATCCTAGATCGATCGCAATGGGCAGAAGCCTCGGCGTTTCTGTTTGCGAGAGATCCAGCATCTATTATTTTAGCACTTCCTAATATTTGCTTAGGATTCGTATGGTTATAGAGACTTCGGTGCCTCTATGACATACGCATCTTAGATCGATCGCGATGGGCAGAAGCCTCGGCGTTTCTGTTTCCGAGAGATCCAGCATCTATTTTTTAGCACTTCCTAATATTTGCTTAGGATTCGTTGGTTGTAGAGACTTCGGCGCCTCTATGACATACAATCCTAGATCGATCGCGATGGCAGAAGCCTCGGCGTTTTTGTTTGCTAGAGATCCAGCATCTATTATTTTAGCACTTCCTAATATTTGCTTAGGATTCGTATGGTTGTAGAGACTTCGGCGCCTCTATGACATACGCATCCTAGATCGATCGCGATGGCAGAAGCCTCGGCGTTTCTGTTTGCGAGCGATTCAGCATCTATTTTAGGATTCGTATGATTGTAGAGACTTCGGCGCCTCTATGACATACGCATCCTAGATCGATCGCGATGGGCAGAAGCCTCGGCGTTTCTGTTTGCGAGCGATCCAGCATCTATTTTAGGATTCGAATGATTCTAGAGACTTCGGCGCCTCTATGACATACGCATCCTAGATCGATCGCGATGGGCAGAAGCCTCGGCATTTCTGTTTGCGAGCGATCCAGCATCTACTTTAGGATTCGTATGATTGTAGAGACTTCGGCGCCTCTATGACATATGCATCCTAGATCAGTCGTGGTGACAGAAGCCTCAGCGTTTCTGTTCGCGAGAGATCCATCATCTATTACTTTAGCGCGATCGGCAGGAACCCCGGCGATCCTGATTGCGTTTACCATTCCATCTTGGGATTATTTAGACAACGTAGTCTTTAATTTTCCCAAATAACTTCATTGCTTATGAATGTTCGTTCTTCATACAAGATAGTATCCGTAGGTTTATTATCCACAGTAGAAGTTCGATGTCTCGTCTTTCCCAATGTCTCTGAACTACGACCGGCTTGATTCCTCGGAGGATACGTAGGAAACCTGAAAAGGTTCAGCCACCCGACCGACGCGGTCATCTCTCATCCCCAGCAGGTGCATTTTCCCCAGCAGAAGACGTTTCTCCCCATAAGAGGACAAATCATTCCCAATTTCCCCATCAGATTTGAACTACGTTTGGCTTGATTCCCCCGCGGATACGTAGGTCGCCTGTCAAGGTCCAGCCGTTCCCTTACCTTTCATCTGTTTTGAAACTCATGTTTCAGACGGATCCTTCTCTTATCGTCGACCCCACATTGCCTTGCAAGAAGCGTCGCCGAGGGGCTACTGTTAGTACCCGACCTGAAAATGAGTTTATTAGGGCTTTCCCAATATACAAGGACTTTATAGGAATTAGAAACCTTGCAAAGACTTGTCCCGGATTCCCAAAATAGCTCAATGTTCTAGAAAACATTAAATATGGACATTTAGGGTTGCCTTGTATGAACAGTAAAACCCTAGCTTGAATTTCAAGTCAGCGCGCAACGATGGCCACGCGGCCACTTTCGCCGCCGCCCTCAATATTGGCCACGCGGCCACTTTCGCCGCCGCCCTCCATCTTGGCCACGCGGCCACATCCGCCCCGGATGATCTGGACCGTCAGATCTCTCCATCAGTTTCCTATTTAAAGACCTCCCTTGCCTCATAATAGGGGGATCCGAATTTGAGAGCTCTTAAGGGACGATTTTGCTCCCCAATCAAGTCATTCAAGCCTCCAAAAATACTCTCAAGAATCCCAAGAGATCCAAGGTTATTTCTTGCCAACAAAGGTAAGTTTTCTAACTTTTTCTTCATGTTCTTGTCATATTATTAGTTTAGATTCATTATTCATATTCTTAATATGTTTATTTTATTCATGTGTTCTTCATAATATTCATGTTCCTAACATCTTTATTCATATTTTCTTCATGACATTCATATGTTCATAATATGTTCTTCATATGTTCACCATATTCTAGATTAAAACCTTATTTATGCCATATTTAGGGTTGCGATCTTCATAATACATGTTATTTCATAGCCGAGGATGATCGAGGGTTCATCAACCCAAGGATGATCTAGGAACTACTTCTAAACCCTAAACTTTAAGTAATTCCCCCCTCATTATGCATGATCCCGATTCTTCTGCCTATTCTAATTCTTTGCGAACTACGCTGACCTGAGCTTCTCACATTGAGAGGAACGTAGGCAATCTTCGGATCCGGTCTAAATTACTAACACACTACTAACACACCGCATCATGATAGAAAGACCGATCAATTCGGGCAATAGGAGTGATAACGTCCAATATTCTTCTCTTGTTGTAATTTGACCCCCGAACCCACTAAACATGCTTTTTCTCAATGTTTTGGCTATAACTAAAACGGCGTGGCGACTCTCATAATTTTAATGTTACTATGAATATTCCCAAATTCAAACACACTCTCATATTTTAATGTTACTATGAATATTCCCAAATTCAAACACACGTATTCACACTTTGCTGAAACTGGACTGGAATGTTGATTTCCAGTTTATGATTAATAACAAGACTTTGGAAGGTTCATTCCTATGAACTTTAATCACCAAAGGAACCCCAAAAACAAATATTCGGGTGTGATCAAAGGCAATCATTGGAGAAATTTATGAAAAGTTGATGAACATGGCATTTAGGCCAAAATGACCATTTTGGTGGATAAAGATTGAAACTTTACCACCAAATGGACTTATTATGCAAGTTTAAAACTTTAGGGACACAATATAACACAAAGATCAAATCTTTATGTCCCATACTTGGTGATTTATGGCTAGGTCATGGTTGGGATGATAAAGATTGGAACTTTATCCCCCAATCATGACTCTTATGGCCAAACAAGAACAACATCAACATGAAATGTAACAAATCATGATCATCCTAGGTTTTATCCCATAAATCACACACTAGGTGTGAAGGGCACCTTGAATCACCTTATAATTTGGATCATATACATATATAATCATAATATATATAGCTTGGAAGGCCAAGACTTGTATAATATATAGATATAGTGCTTGAAATGGACAAGACTTGCAAGAAATGTAAAGTGCTTGAAATGGACAAGACTTGCAAGAACAAGAAGAAATAATACAAGATGAACAAGTAATATTAACAAAGATAAAAGAGAGTTTGAGATGAAAAAGAAGATAGGGAGAAGGAGGCTTCACCTATGATGGTTATGCCTATCTTCCTCTCTCTCATATCATCTCACTCATATGTGTCTAACTCACTCTGCTCTCAACTGGCAGAGTAACAACTCTCAAAACGTTTTCTCCCCCCTGAAATGATCAGCATGGGGTTCAATTTATAAAGGCTGAGGGTTCCCAACATAGCCGTACGGCTAGGGACCTCATGTGCCCAAACCATCCGTATGACTCGACTTGGCGAGCTTCTGGATTTTTCTAAGTTTAATTCCAGTTCAGTCCTGGAATATCAGGTTTATCCTAGTGAGGTCCTGGCCCATTGGTTTATCCCTAAATGGTACCAAGAATTCCTTTAAGTAGGTCAATTTTATATTGGGGTACTTACAGCAGGAGCTCTTTGTCCTATCTTCAAAATCTGAGCTTCTAGATCAGCAAATCCTTCATGTAACCCATCTGTAAGGCTTTTATTTAGCTTTCTCAAAATTTCCCTGAAGCCACCATCAATCGCTTCAAAGGTGCACACATTGTTGAGCAGTGCGCTAACGTTTTCGAGCAGTGCGCTGATGGATTTGTGGGAGTTCAGGATAAGTTGATCAAATACATTAGGTGCTTTTTCTTGCGCAGGCTCAGAGAGATTTGTGGATGAACTTGCCTTTGCACTTTCCTTACTCTCCTTCGCACTTGCCTTTGCACTCTCATTCGTATTATCCCCCTTAATGGCAGCAATCTCCAAACATTGCGTGTCAAGTTGGTACTGAAAATTGGTTTGTGTAGTAAGGAGTTGAGTTAGCTGTAACTGCGTAATGATTTGATTCGCTTGAATGCAATGCAAGGCTTGTAAGATCTGGCGCAGCTCATTCGACGAAGAGGTTGAAAAAGTAGGGAACTCGGGAACTGTGGATGGAGAAGGCTTAACAAATGAAGAATGTTTACTGCTGTCATAGGCAGTGACATTGTCCTTAATCTTTCAGGTGCATCAGATGGAGTGCGGCTCTTCTTCAATATTTTAGCGCTGCTGCGTACCTTATGCTTTCGGCAGGGAGAAACATGTGCGATGTCAGCACTATGGATAGCTTCCTGCGTACTCAAAGCTTTGAGCCTTGGCTCCCCCTGAACACCAGCATCTTCTGAAAGGCCACTAAGATCACCCTTGCGCTTCTTTGAGGATGGTCTTGTAGGAGCAGGAGCAGGTGAGGGAGCAGGATCTGATTCTGGGATTGAGATTCCCTTGGTCGATTGAACAAAAAGAATGTCTTTCTTTTATTGGTATTGGGCTCAGCGATGCCCTTCCCCTTTCATTTATACGCCTCTTCTGGTGCTTCCTGCGCAGGCGCAGTAGTGTCTGCTGTGCTCTTTTTCTTCCCATCATTGGGTTCCTCTCTATCCATGGCTCTTTGTTGGGATCCTTGTCAGCTTTCCAGATGCAGTAGTAGTCTTCATTACCAATCTCATTCCGCAAAGTCTGGAGTTGAGGTCTGGAGTAGCACTTGGAATTACAGGTCTGCTTCTTGATTGACTTCTTCTCAACAGAGGTAGCCAGTTCACCATATGTCAACAAGAGTTTGGTGAGCAGCCTGCTGTGAGTTCTGTACTTGGTCTTCCCTACGTTGAACCTTTTACCATAGCTGTTCATGCCCTTTACAATCTCATTCCAAATAATTTGCGGCCAGTCGAGTTTAACATTATTTTATATGGCTGCGCAGTATTCCCACTGCTTAGAGATGAACTTCCTATTATTTCCATTTTTGCAGTTGAGAGAATCTCCAATGATGGTGCACAGGTGGTACATCACACCTCACCGAATTCCTTTCTATCATGAACTGACCATTTCTTGTTTAGAGAAGGTATGCCAATTAGCTTCTGCGCAAGTTGATTCTGATGATCCTCATCATACTCGACTGGAGCATTATCAACTGTGAAGTTACAGAGCTTGCGAATATGGTTAGGATGAACGGTTACATCGCTCTTTTGTACAGTGGCCATGATTATCTCCATTGGTTTTCCTTCGAGTTTTGCCGGGACAACTTTTGCAGTTTTGAAAAACTCATCGACGAGAGATGGAACAATGAATGATTGATTTAGAGTGAACAACGGAAGAATGCCGGAGGAATTGAGATGGCGCAGCAGGTGTCGTCCAATTGCATCTTGAGAAAGATCTGCTACATTCACTTCCCATCCAGGGATGAAGTATAGGGGACCCTGCTGTGAATACCCCTTTCCGATGAAGCGATGCATGGGAAGTATCTTGTAATTATTTTTATTTACAAAGGGAATATTCTTAACGACATTAAAATTATGAGAGTCGCCACGCCGTTTTAATTAAAGCCAAAACATTGAAAAAAGCATTTTTAGTGGGTTCGGGGGTCAAATTACAACAAGAGAAGAATATTGAACGTTATCACTCCTATTGCCCGAATTGATCGGTCTTTCTATCATGATGAGTGTGTTAGTAGTGTGTTAGTGATTTAGACCGGATCCGAAGATTGCCTACGTTCCTCTCAATGTGAGAAGCTCAGGTCAGCGTAGTTCGGAGAGAATTTAGAATAGGCAGAAGAATCGGGATCATGCATAATGATGGGGAATTTACCTAAAGATTAGGGTTTAGAAGTAGTTCCTAGATAATCCTTGGGTTGATGAACCCTCGATCATCATCGGCTTTTGAAATAACATGTAGTTATGAAGATCGCAACCCTAAATATAGCATAAATAAGGTTTTAATCTATGAACACGAAGAACATGCGAAGAACATATTATGAACATATGAATAAACATGCAAAGAATATGAAGAAACTATGAATAAACATGTACGAACATGAATATAAAAGATCTACATTAAAAATAATGCAAGAACATGAAGAAAAAGTTAGAAAACTTACCTATGTTGGCAAGAAATAAACCTTGGATCTTCTTGAGTGTTTGAATGCTAATTAGAGAGAAAATTGTGTTTAAGAACTCCAAAATTCGTACTCTAGAACTCTCAAAATCGGATCCCTTTATTATGAGGCAAGGGAGGTCTTTAAATAGGAAACTGATGGAGAGATCTGACGGTCCAGATCATCCGGGGCGGATGTGGCCGCGTGGCCAATATTGAGGGCGGCGGCGAAAGTGGCCGCGTGGCCATCGTTGCGCGCCTGACTTGAAATTTAAGCTAGGGTTTTACTGTTCATACAAGGCAACCCTAAATGTCCATATTTAATGTTTTCTAGAACATTGAGCTATTTTTGGGAATCCGGGACAAGTCTTTGCAAGGTTTTCTAATCCTATAAAGTCCTTGTATATTTGGGAAAGCCCTAATAAACTCATTTTTAGATCGGGTACTAACAGTAGCCCCTCGGCGACGCTTCTTGCAAGGCAATGGAGGGTCGACGATAAAAATAGGAACCGTTCTGAAACATGAGTTTCAAAAACAGATGAAAGGTAAAGGACAGCTGAACCTTGACAGTCGACCTACGTATCCGCGGGGGAATCAAGCCAACCGTAGTTCAAATTTGATGGGAAATTGGAATGACTGTCCTCTGATGGGGAGCAACGCCTTCTGCTGAGTAAAATGCACCTGCTGGGGATGATAGATGACCGCGTCGGTCGGGTGGCTGGACCTTTTCAGGTTTCCTACGTATCCTCCGAGGAATCAAGCCGGTCGTAGTTCAGAGACATTGGGAAAGACGAGACATCGAACTTCTACTGTGGATAATAAACCTACGGATACCATCTTGTATGAAGAACGAACATTCGTAAGCAATGAAGTTAGTTGGGAAAATTAAAGACTACGTTGTCTAAATAATCCCAAGATGGAATGGTAAACGCAATCAGAATCACCGGGGTTCCTGCCGATCGCGCTAAAGTAATAGATGATGGATCTCTCGCGAACAGAAACGCCGAGGCTTTTGTCAACCACGATTGATCTAGGATGCATATGTCATAGAGGCGCCGAAGTCTCTACAATCATACGAATCCTAAAATAGATGTTGGATCGCTCACAAACAGAAACGCCGAAGCTTCTGCCCATCGCGATCGATCTAGGATGCGTATGTCATAGAGGCGCCGAAGTCTCTACAACCATACGAATCCTAAGCAAATATTAGGAAGTGCTAAAATAATAGATGCTGGATCTCTCGCAAACAGAAACGCCGAGGCTTCTGCCCATCGCAATCAATCTAGGATGCGTATGTCATAGAGGCGCCGAAGTCTCTACAACCATACAAATCCTAAGCAATATTAGGAAGTGCTAAAAATAGATGCTGGATCTCTCGCAAACAGAAACGCCGAGGCTTCTGCCCATCGCGATCGATCTAGGATGCGTATGTTATAGAGGCGCCGAAGTCTCTACAACCATACAAATCCTAAGCAAATATTAGGAAGTGCTAAAATAATAGATGCTGGATCTCTCGCAAACAGAAACGCCGAGGCTTCTGCCCATCGCGATCGATCTAGGATGCGTATGTCATAAGGCGCCGAAGTCTCTACAACCATACGAATCCTAAGCAAATATTAGGAAGTGCTAAAATAATAGATGCTGGATCTCTCGCAAACAGAAACGCCGAGGCTTCTGCCCATTGCGATCGATCTAGGATGCGTATGTCATAGAGGCGCCGAAGTCTCTACAACCATACGAATCCTAAGCAAATATTAGGAAGTGCTAAAATAATAGATGCTGGATCTCTCGCAAACAGAAACGCCGAGGCTTCTGCCCATCGCGATCGATCTAGGATGTGTATGTCATAGAGGCTCCGAAGTCTCTACAACCATACGAATCCTAAGCAAATATTAGGAAGTGCTAAAATAATAGATGCTGGATCTCTCGCAAACAGAAACGCCGAGCTTCTTCCCATTGCGATCGATCTAGGATGAGTATGTCATAGAGGCGCCGAAGTCTCTACAACCATACGAATCCTAAGCAAATATTAGGAAGTGCTAAAATAATAGATGCTGGATCTCTCACAAACAGAAACGCCGAGCTTCTGCCCATTGCGATCGATCTAGGATGCGTATGTCATAGAGGCGCCGAAGTCTCTACAACCATACGAATCCTAAGCAAATATTAGGAAGTGCTAAAATAATAGATGCTGGATCTCTCGCAAACAGAAATGCCGAGGCTTCTGCCCATCGCGATCGATCTAGGATGCGTATGTCATAGAGGCGCCGAAGTCTCTACAACCATACGAATCCTAAGCAAATATTAGGAAGTGCTAAAATAATAGATGCTGGATCTCTCACAAACAGAAACGCCAAGCTTCTGCCCATTGCGATCGATCTAGGATGCGTATGTCATAGAGGCGCCGAAGTCTCTACAACCATACGAATCCTAAGCAAATATTAGGAAGTGCTAAAATAATAGATGCTGGATCTCTCGCAAACAGAAACGCCGAGGCTTCTGCCCATCGCGATCGATCTAGGATGCGTATGTTATAGAGGCGCCGAAGTCTCTACAACCATACAAATCCTAAGCAAATATTAGGAAGTGCTAAAATAATAGATGCTGGATCTCTCGCAAACAGAAACGCCGAGGCTTCTGCCCATCGCGATCGATCTAGGATGCGTATGTCATAAAGGCGCCAAAGTCTCTACAACCATACGAATCCTAAGCAAATATTAGGAAGTGCTAAAATAATAGATGCTGGATCTCTCGCAAACAGAAACGCCGAGGCTTCTGCCCATCGCGATCGATCTAGGATGCGTATGTCATAAAGGCGCCGAAGTCTCTACAACCATACGAATCCTAAGCAAATATTAGGAAGTGCTAAAATAATAGATGCTGGATCTCTCGCAAACAGAAACGCCGAGGCTTCTGCCCATTTGCGATCGATCTAGGATGCGTATGTCATAGAGGCGCCGAAGTCTCTACAACCATACGAATCCTAAGCAAATATTAGGAAGTGCTAAAATAATAGATGCTGGATCTCTCGCAAACAGAAACGCCGAGGCTTCTGCCATCGCGATCGATCTAGGATGTGTATGTCATAGAGGCTCCGAAGTCTCTACAACCATACGAATCCTAAGCAAATATTAGGAAGTGCTAAAATAATAGATGCTGGATCTCTCGCAAACAGAAACGCCGAGCTTCTTCCCATTGCGATCGATCTAGGATGCGTATGTCATAGAGGCGCCGAAGTCTCTACAACCATACGAATCCTAAGCAAATATTAGGAAGTGCTAAAATAATAGATGCTGGATCTCTCACAAACAGAAACGCCGAGCTTCTGCCCATTGCGATCGATCTAGGATGCGTATGTCATAGAGGCGCCGAAGTCTCTACAACCATACGAATCCTAAGCAAATATTAGGAAGTGCTAAAATAATAGATGCTGGATCTCTCGCAAACAGAAATGCCGAGCTTCTGCCCATCGCGATCGATCTAGGATGCGTATGTCATAGAGGCGCCGAAGTCTCTACAACCATACGAATCCTAAGCAAATATTAGGAAGTGCTAAAATAATAGATGCTGGATCTCTCGCAAACAGAAACGCCGAGGCTTCTGCCCATCGCGATCGATCTAGGATGCGTATGTTATAGAGGCGCCGAAGTCTCTACAACCATACAAATCCTAAGCAAATATTAGGAAGTGCTAAAATAATAGATGCTGGATCTCTCGCAAACAGAAACGCCGAGGCTTCTGCCCATCGCGATCGATCTAGGATGCGTATGTCATAAAGGCGCCGAAGTCCTCTACAACCATACGAATCCTAAGCAAATATTAGGAAGTGCTAAAATAATAGATGCTGGATCTCTCGCAAACAGAAAACCCCGAGGCTTCTGCCCATCGCGATCGATCTAGGATGTGTATGTCATAGAGGCTCCGAAGTCTCTACAACCATACGAATCCTAAGCAAATATTAGGAAGTGCTAAAATAATAGATGCTGGATCTCTCGCAAAACAGAAACGCCGAGCTTCTTCCCATTGCGATCGATCTAGGATGCGTATGTCATAGAGGCGCCGAAGTCTCTACAACCATACGAATCCTAAGCAAATATTAGGAAGTGCTAAAATAATAGATGCTGGATCTCTCACAAACAGAAACGCCGAGCTTCTGCCCATTGCGATCGATCTAGGATGCGTATGTCATAGAGGCGCCGAAGTCTCTACAACCATACGAATCCTAAGCAAATATTAGGAAGTGCTAAAATAATAGATGCTGGATCTCTCGCAAACAGAAATGCCGAGGCTTCTGCCCATCGCGATCGATCTAGGATGCGTATGTCATAGAGGCGCCGAAGTCTCTACAACCATACGAATCCTAAGCAAATATTAGGAGTGCTAAAATAATAGATGCTGGATCTCTCGCAAACAGAAACGCCGAGGCTTCTGCCCATCGCGATCGATCTAGGATGCGTATGTTATAGAGCGCCGAAGTCTCTACAACCATACAAATCCTAAGCAAATATTAGGAAGTGCTAAAAAATAGATGCTGGATCTCTCGCAAACAGAAAACGCCGAGGCTTCTGCCCATCGCGATCGATCTAGGATGCGTATGTCATAAAGGCGCCGAAGTCTCTACAACCATACGAATCCTAAGCAAATATTAGGAAGTGCTAAAATAATAGATGCTGGATCTCTCGCAAACAGAAACGCCGGAGGCTTCTGCCCATCGCGATCGATCTAGGATGCGTATGTCATAGAGGCGCCGAAGTCTCTACAACCATACGAATCCTAAGCAAATATTAGGAAGTGCTAAAATAATAGATGCTGGATCTCTCGCAAACAGAAACGCCGAGGCTTCTGCCCATCGCGATCGATCTAGGATGCGTATGTCATAGAGGCTCCGAAGTCTCTACAACCATACGAATCCTAAGCAAATATTAGGAAGTGCTAAAATAATAGATGCTGGATCTCTCGCAAACAGAAACGCCGAGGCTTCTGCCCATCGCGATCGATCTAGGATGCGTATGTCATAGAGGCGCCGAAAGTCTCTACAACCATACGAATCCTAAGAAAATATTAGGAAGTGCTAAAATAATAGATGCTGGATCTCTCGCAAGCAGAAACGCCGAGCTTCTGCCCATTGCGATTGATCTAGGATGCGTATGTCATAGAGGCGCCGAAGTCTCTACAACATACGAATCCTAAGCAAATATTAGGAAGTGCTAAAATAATAGATGCTGGATCTCTCGCAAACAGAAACGCTGAGGCTTCTGTCCATCGCGATCGATCTAGGATGCGTATGTCATAGAGGCGCCGAAGTCTCTACAACCATACGAATCCTAAGCAAATATTAGGAAGTGCTAAAATAATAGATGCTGGATCTCTCGCAAACAGAAACGCCGAGGCTTCTGCCCATCGCGATCGATCTAGGATGCGTATGTTATAGAGGCGCCGAAGTCTCTACAACCATACAAATCCTAAGCAAATATTAGGAAGTGCTAAAATAATAGATGCTGGATCTCTCGCAAACAGAAACGCCGAGGCTTCTGCCCATCGCGATCGATCTAGGATGCGTATGTCATAGAGGCGCCGAAGTCTCTACAACCATACGAATCCTAAGCAAATATTAGGAAGTGCTAAAATAATAGATGCTGGATCTCTCGCAAACAGAAACGCCGAGGCTTCTGCCCATCGCGATCGATCTAGGATGCGTATGTCATAGAGGCGCCGAAGTCTCTACAACCATACGAATCCTAAGAAAATATTAGGAAGTGCTAAAATAATAGATGCTGGATCTCTCGCAAGCAGAAACGCCGAGCTTCTGCCCATTGCGATTGATCTAGGATGCGTATGTCATAGAGGCGCCGAAGTCTCTACACCATACGAATCCTAAGCAAATATTAGGAAAGTGCTAAATAATAGATGATGGATCTCTCGCAAACAGAAACGCCGAGGCTTCTGTCCATCGCGATCGATTCTAGGATGCGTATGTCAAGAGGCGCCGAAGGTCTCTAAACCATACGAATCCTAAGCAAATATTAGGAAGTGCTAAGTGAAAAATAGATGCTGGATCTCTGCAAGCAGAAACGCCGAAGCTTCTGCCCATCGCGATCGATCTAGGATGCGTATGTCATAGAGGCGCCGAAGTCTCTACAACCATACGAATCCTAAGCAAATATTAGGAAGTGCTAAAATAATAGATGCTGATCTCTCGCAAACAGAAACGCCGAGGCTTCTGCCCATCGCGATCGATCTAGGATGCGTATGTCATAGAGGCGCCGAAGTCTCTACAACCATACGAATCCTAAGCAAATATTAGGAAGTGCTAAAATAATAGATGCTGGATCTCTCGTAAACAGAAACGCGAGCTTCAGCCATTGCGATCGATCTAGGATGCGTATGTCATAGAGGCGGAAGTCTTACAACCATACGAATCCTAAGCAATATTAGAAAGTGCTAAAATAATAGATGCTGGATCTCTCGCAAACAGAAACGCCGAGGCTCTTCTGCCCATCGCGATCGATCTAGGATGCGGTATGTCATAGAGGCGCCGAAAGTCTCTAAACCATTCGAATCCTAAGCAAATATTAGAGAAGTGCTAAAATAATAGATGCTGGATCTCTCGCAAACAGAAATGCCGAGGTATGCCCCATCGCGATCGATCTAGGATGCGTTATGGCATAGAGGCGCCGAAGTCTCTACAACCATACGAATCTAAGCAAATATTAGGAGTGCTAAAGTAATAGATGCGGATCTCTCGCAAACAGAAACGCCGAGGCTTCTGCCCATCGCGATCGATCTAGGATGCGTATGTCATAGAGGCGCCGAAGTCTCTACAACCATACGAATCCTAAGCAAATATTAGGAAGTGCTAAAATAATAGATGCTGGATCTCTCGCAAACAGAAACGCCGAGGCTTCTGCGCCATCGCGATCGATCTAGGATGCGTATGTCATAGAGGCGCCGAAGTCTCTACAACCATACGAATCCTAAGCAAATATTAGGAAGTGCTAAATAATATATGCTGGATCTCTCGCAAACAGAACGCCGAGGCTTCTGCCATCGCGATCGATCTAGGATGCGTATGTCATAGAGGCGCCGAAGTCTCTACAACCCATACGAATCCTAAGCAAATATTAGGAAGTGCTAAAATAATAGATGCTGGATCTCTCGCAAACAGAAACGCCGAGGCTCTGCCCATCGCGATCTATCTAGGATGCGTATGTCATAGAGGCGCCGAAGTCTCTACAACCATACGAATCCTAAGCAATATTAGGAAGTGCTAAAATAATAGATGCTGGATCTCTCGCAAACAGAAACGCCGAGGCTTCTGCCCATCGCGATCGATCTAGGATGCGTATGTCATAGAGGCGCCGAAGTCTCTACAACCATCCGAATCCTAAGCAAATATTAGGAAGTGCTAAAATAATAGATGCTGGATCTCTCTCGCAAACAGAAACGCCGAGGCTTCTGCCCATCGTGATCGATCTAGGATGCGTATGTCATAGAGGCGCCGAAGTCTCTACACCATACGAATCCTAAGCAAATATTAGGAAGTGCTAAAATAATAGATGCTGGATCTCTCGCAAACAGAAACGCCGAGGCTTCTGCCCATCGCGATCGATCTAGGATGCGTATGACATAGAGGCGCCGAAGTCTCTACAACCATACGAATCCTAAGCAAATATTAGGAAGTGCTAAAATAATAGATGCTGGATCTCTCGCAAACAGAAACGCCGAGGCTTCTGCCCATTCGCGATCGATCTAGGATGCGTATGTCATAGAGGCGCCGAAGTCTCTACAACCTATACGAATCCTAAAAATATTAGGAAGTGCTAAAATAATAGATGCTGGATCTCTCGCAAACAGAAACGCCGAGGCTTCTGCCCATCGCGATCGATCTAGGATGCATATGTCATAGAGGCGCCGAAGTCTCTACAACCATACGAATCCTAAGCAAATATTGTGAAGAATGGAAATTTTTAAGGGGCTTTCCGTTCCAAAGGTATCGAATATCAGTCAAAAAAGCGCTAAGGGCACCTAAAAATGAATCAAAGGGGAATGTACTAGGGGTAAACTGAAATTTTGCATGTGGAGGCAAAGATGATGGATTGTTATGGAGTCGCAAACGGGATGAACTCTCAAGAGTCATGAAGGTGAAGACTCTCAGGGATCGCAGAAGTGATGGACTCTTGGGGAGTCGCAAAGGTGATGGACTCTCGGGGAGTCGCAAGGTAAAGGACTTTTTGGTGAGCAAAGGACGACCACGGAAAGCGTAATGTTTGGGATCCGCTTACCCTAAATTAGGAGGAATACATAATATGAGGCTACGAACCATTAAGATGAAGGTATTAGGTAAGGGACATTTTGCTTGGTTGCTAGGGTAGGACCTAAGGCTTCTAAGGAAAAGGATGGGTAGCCTCTTAGCCTTGAGATAAAGATGCAAAAGATGTTATGGTTTTTAGACTTGAGATTGTGTCTTGGATATAATGTGGGTTTCTAGGCTTACGGGCTAGGGTTTTGGAGAGAATGACTGCCTAGGCTCGAGGCTAGGGTTCGGAGAGAATATGGAAAGGCTATTGTATCCTAGGCATAAGACTAGCGGGGGATTGAGATTATAATTTTCCTAGGTTTCGAGACTAGGTTTTCGAGAATTTGGAAAGGATTTTGCACACAGGGCTTTAGAAATTCCCTAGAACTTGGGCTAGGGTAAAAGGGGATTGTGCTTCCTAGGCTTGAGACTAGGGTTTGGAGAGAATGCAGATTCCTAGGTTTGGGCTAGGGTTTGGAGAGGTTGAGGTTTGGAACTTCCTAGATGTTAGGGTTTCGAACAAGGGTTGGAATGGTGTTTAAGGACCATGACTCTCCTAGGTTGGGACTAGGGTTTAGAAATATCCTAGGCTTCGAGGCTAGGGCTTGGAGTTGTGGTAGGTTCAGAGGTTGCAAAGGCGTTGGCTTTAGACCCAAGGCTGGAGTTGAAAGGGTTGTGACTTCCTAGGCTTGAGACCATGGACCGTTGGGAAGAGGGATTGCTTTTGTGGAAGGTCCACTAAGCTTGATGTTAGGGTTCACCATTTTCCGGGATTGGTGACTATGGCTTGGAAATGTTCGTGGTAACCTAGGCTTTAGGCTAGGTTTTAAGGCTAAGGACTGTAAACTTCCTATATTTTGAGACTAAGGTGAAGGAATTTCCTAGGTCTAGGACTAGGGTTTGAAGGGAATGTTGAATCCTAGGCTCGATGATAGAGTTTAGTGAGGATATTTTCTACCTAGGCTTGAGGCTAGGGCTTTAGAAGAGTGCGACTACCTAGGCTTGAGGCTAGGGTTTAGATCGAATGCGACTACCTAGGCTCGAGGCTAGGGTTTAGAGCGAATGCGACTACCTAGGCTCGAGGCTAGGTTTTGGAAAGAGTGCGACTACCTAAGCCTGAGGCTAGGGTTGATTAAGTTTTGGACAGGGCATTGTATCCTAGGTTTTAGACTAGGGTTCAATAAAATGGAGAATTGAGATTGTAAATTTCCTAGGTTTCGAGACTAGGGTTTCGAGAATTTGAATGATGTTGCATACGGGGCTTGGAAATTCCCTAGAATTTGGGCTAGGGTTAAAGGGGATGTTGTGGTTTCCTAGGCTTAAGGATAGGGTTTACATATGATATGTGACTACCTAGGATCAAGGCTTGGTTTAGGCAGGGTGTAACTACCTAGGATCAAGGCTAGGGTTTAAGAAGGAAGTAACTTCCTAGGCTTTAGGCTAGGGTTTGAAAGGATGTAATTACCTAGGCTTGAGGCTAGGGTTCAGAGAGAATGATATGACTACCTAGGCTCGAGGCTAGGGTTTAGAGAGGATACGTGACTACCTAGGATCAAGGATAGGGTTTAGGAAGGGTGTAAATACCTAGGCTCTAAGGTAGGGTTTGGAAGGGATGTAACTACCTAGGCTCGGGGCTAAGGGTTAGGAAGGATGTAATTACCTAGGCTTGAGGCTAGGGTTCAAAGAGAATGATATGACTACCTAGGCTTGAGTGCTAGGGTTAGAGAATGTGTTTACCTAGGTTTAGGCTAGGGTTTGGAGACCGAAAGCATTGAAGGTTTGTCTTGGTTTAGACCGAGCAAGTTGAGGTCTAAGAGTGTTGCGGTTTGGGGAAAATGAGCTTGATACTTCGTGGCTGGATAGGCTCGATAGATTAGACCTAGGCTAAAGTTCTAGGGTTTAGCTAGGGTAAGACTCAGACATGTGTTGAGGAGACCGGGCCTAATGGAATGGTAGGCGTGAGATCTAGGAGATCGAAGGCTAGGCAGGGTAGCGTTGGGACATAAGGCTTTCAAGCGGGTAAGTCTTTTGTCTAGAGAAACCGCGTTATGGGTTAGGACCAAGCAGGCTTGAGGTCGGCCAAGGAGCAACGGATTGGGATTGGATGATCCTAGTACCTAATAGGCATGTCGGGCTTGGATCCTAGAGCGTTTGAAAGTTTAGGCTAGGTGCGAACCATAAGTGCGGGAAATGGTTTTGGATATATGACCATGTTGGCGCTTTAGGTAAATGGATCGAGTGTCCAAGGACTTTGCTTTGAGTACAATAGTGTGCCTAACAGGATTGGGTATGCTTAGGACTTAATTTTGCCTTAGAGGTCATGCGTGTGACTAAGC
Source organism: Campanula takesimana (assembly GCA_026119855.1). NCBI lineage: Eukaryota > Viridiplantae > Streptophyta > Magnoliopsida > Asterales > Campanulaceae > Campanula > Campanula takesimana. Next base: position 25,596 of record JAOWBW010002932.1, read on the forward strand.
TCGTTTGGCAATTCGAAGGTAGGTTAGGGATGGGACCAAAGGTGTTTAAGGATATGGGTTTTAACCTGATGGGTATTGAGATCCCTATGGTATGGCATGGTGCGCAGGAGATCCTATGTACTTGAGAAAGGTTTGAGATTTGGACTCGTTGGGGAGCGATGTTTGAGATCCATGGAGTTCAAGGGTGGACCTTGTAGGTGGCGAGGTTTGGACTCGGCTTGGATTAAGTAGTTAGAGTCCTTAAGGGGTTTAAGGTCAGACTAGGAAGTCTTTTGAGGCTAATGGGTGACACTAGGTTGGTACTTGGTAGGTTTAAGAGTGGTAGGGTCATGGCTTGGACATGACGGGAGTCGGGAGACGTAGATGTTGTCGCTTTTAGTCGGACCAAGTAGGCTTGGGAATTACAGAGTCCAAAGGGTGGAGATGTAAGGTGAGAGACCTAAAGGGTAGAAAGTCTTGTGACCTAAAGTTTAGGGGTTGAGGCCTAAGGTATGGATCAGATATTCTAGAGACCTAAAAGGTAGGTGTTTGGTAGACTCGAATGGTCTTGGGCCCTCAGGGCTCGCTCCACAGGTTAGACTGTGGGTGGACCTTAGAAGTTGGACCGAGGAGGATAAGAGAGCTATGGCTTAGACAGGGTAAGGATGAGTATGTGTTGGTAGGTTTGAGATCTAGGAGATCGGGTAGGCTCGGACCGGTAGGTTCGGGACCTAATGGGTCACCCTAAGGATTTGGCTTTGGTTAACTGGTTTAAGGTCTGAAGTTTTGGGTAGAACCGGTTTGAGGCCGAAGGGGTCATGCTAAGAACTTGCGGAAGGTCGAGCTAAGAGGTTATGATGTAACGTAGGTAAGACTCACCGGGTAGGTTTGGGACCTAGGTAAGACTGATCGGTTAGGCTCGGGACCTAGAGAGTTTATGGTGTAACTTAGGCAAGACTGACCGGTAGGCTTGGGACCTAAGGTTTTGAACCAGGTAGGTTGGGACCTAAGGGTATCCTATTGTGTAGGAAATAGGGTGAAGGACCGAGTCAACTCAAGAATCACGGAGATGGGTCTCAGATGGATCGAGGAGTTTTTATAATTTTGTGGAGACCGAGCGTGCGGGTTTATAAACAAAGTGTCGGGAGGAGAAAACTTTATGAAAGTGTTATGATCTTATACAGATGCCTTATAATTAATTATGATTCTAATCAATCCAAATAGGTCGTCGCGTGCCGAGTTTGACGATGAGGGGTGCCCTTCTACTAAGTGTATCCTTGTTGACGCATCGGTATTCTCTGGGAAACCACATAGTCGACCCTTTCTGTTGGGGAAGCCCCAGTTCGATAAGGGTGTAGAGGGGGGTATCCTACCTCCTTTAAGACGCACCCTTTTTTCTGCCTAGACCGCCCTTTCGGGTTTTCAATCTAGAGGGCATCTCTTTTGCGTCATCTCTCTTTTTTTTTTTTTTTTTTTTTGAAAATCATTCAGTCGACTCAAAAAAGGAAAAATAATTGTTTAAACATGCGGGGGAATTTTGGTGATAGTGAGAGGGAGAGAGAGATAGTACTCGCATTTTGACTCTTCGGACAATTGAGTGTATATAAAAGGAAGGAAGCCCCTGCTTGACAGAAAGTAAGTGTTTAGCTCTTTCTAGATTGTAAAACAGAAGACTTGTCGAGATATTTGAAATTGTTTTATTCAGGATTCTCATTTGATTGCTCGAGAATGGACCTCGTTGATTAGTTGATGAGTTATGGTTAATTAGTAAACAAGTAGCCTCAAATTAATAAACGTTTTGATCAATTGTGAGTGAAGAAGTCAGGAGTAGAAATATGGGGGAAGAGAGAAGAGAAAGAAAATTGGCTCGAGGTGGGTTGTGTATATTTTGGACCGAACCGGGAGGTTGCCTACGTTCTCCTCAAGGTGAGGAGCTCAGGTCCGCGTAGTTCGGGGATGACCCGCTTGACGATGGTGTTGGGTTTCAGTGGGTATGTGTGGGAGGAAAGAAAAGAAAGAAAGTTGACCCAAGGTAGGTTATGTTTGGCTTTGAGTGGTTGCCCGGTTGACGATGAAGTTGGGTTTTGAGTTTAGGGGTGTGAGGTTCGTTTGAGGTGAGTTGTTCTTTGTAGCTCATTGCGGTGGATTACTCCTTTGTAGTTGTTGCAGTGGATTGCTCCATCGTAGTTGTCATGGGTTGCTGCTGCCGTGTTAAACTTCTTTGTAGGAACCACTACCGAATCATAGAGGACTCGTGGAGTAAGTCAAACACATGAGAATAGATTATCCAGCACATGTCTAATATCAACGGGGTTTCAAGAGAACAAAGACCTCGTCTTCAACAAACTTCCAAGATAAAAGGGATAGAACAGCTAGTTCATTGTTTATCTTTCTCTAGTATTTAAAGAGAGCAACACTTGTATTTTCACACACTTTTTCACTCACTCCCCGCTGTAACTCTCTCTCTTAATACTCTCTCTTGTAATCACACTCCTAGACTAATAAAATTGTTGGTACAGAGGTAGGTTTCCAAAACCTCCCGAGGTTTTATGTCGGAGAGTAGTTGCTCAAAGGCTTTCCTCGTTACATCCTGCGTTAACATCTTGAATTCTGAAATCTATATTCCATTTGTACCTTACTTCTTTTTTATTTGTCCAATTGTCGAAAATTGGCCAAAACAATTTGACGCCGTTTGTGGGAACTTTGGTCTTTTAGATTGTTAAGAGATTCAAGATGAACAATTCAACAACCTGTCAGATTACATCTGGAATTTCAGTTGAAAGTGGGGGAAGATCAGCAATGGGGTCACCTGAAATCCCTTTGGATATCGCCTCCAACTTAACCGCCATGATGCGTGACGTGAGGCAACAGGTCCAACTGCAGAATGACACCTCTACAATTCTGATGAACCAAGTGGCCAGGTTACAGTGTGAGATGAGTTCTCTATAAGGTGGAACACCAGTGGTACAACAAACCAGCTTCCCAAGCATCTTTCAGTCCGTCGCTCCAAACATGATGTCCGACCTGTATTCCCATACCGTTCTAGAAGCCTTGGCTTTGAAGGCGATACTAGAAGGCCATCTGGCTTTGGAGGGTTCACACCAGTCACCAACCTGACCACCAATAGCATGATCATCCATCCTGAAACTGCTACTCCAACTTCAACAACATTTGTTACGCCAACTACGGAGGCAGCAGGGAGTCTTAACCCTCAGTTTGATTTTAATTATCTCAATAATTATCAATTCCATGCCGCTAACAATGATGCAGGTAACCTACTTAGCAGACAAATGCAGGAGCTAAAGGAACTAGTTATGAGTGTGCCAGGGTTGCCTCTGCCACACAACCAGGCTTCTCCAACATGTTACAATGAGTACCGCTTCACTCCATCCATAGCCAACGTGGTCATACCAAAGAAGTTCAGTCCACCCCACATGAAGCAGTATGATGGGATAACTGATCCAGCGGAGCATGTTGCATTATATCAGGAGAAGATGGATGTAGCCCATATTACACTCCAGTACAAGGAAGCTTGCTTTTGCAGGGGTTTTGGTTCAACTCTTACAGGGGAAGCTTTGAGATGGCTTGTTAGGATTCATTGTTTGTACACCCACTTAATTTGATTGATACATGCCATGTGTCTTTTTATGGACTTTAGGACCGCATGTAATGAAGTTATACTTCAATTTTTAGACTCTAGATTTTTATTTGTCTAGGCTGAGTATTTAGTTTGGTTAACCTAGCGGTTTATTTCTTAAAACCGCACTCATGCTATCTTAGAATCGCCAGCATGGAGTAACTTATTTTTCATCAAACCGCATTCTGTGGCTTTGATGAAACTGCCCTTCAAGTTTTCCTTGGAACCGCTGATGTAAACTTGATGGAACCGCAATCTTGTAACTGCGTGCTTCAGTTTCTTATGAAACCGCTCATCAAGTTCATCCTTGGAACCGCTCCTATGCCTGGTGGAACCGCCGATCAGTTAATGAAGAATTCAAGAGAAGTCATTTATTCCTTAGACAAATATTCCCTTTTCAACCTTAAAGGAATGATTTATGTCATGTCAAAATAACTCTAAGTTAACTTGGAGTTACTACAAGGAATGTCAGTCTTATCCAAGCAATTTGAATTGTTTACCGTTAGTCCTTTTTGCAACAAAGGACGGATGTCAGGTAGTGGTGTTACAACTACCTAGGACTACAAGACAAAATCAAGGACGACATTGACAGCTCAACCAATGGGAATTCAACAGCACTGTACCCTTCAGATTTGATTCAAATCTTTACCCAACGGTCACAAGGATGCACTGCCTATAAATAGCCTTCATTATTCAACAATGAAGGTTGCTGAGCTTCAAGAGAAATTTCCCAAGTGTTCAAGTTTACTTTGAAGATTGAAACCTAGATATTCAAACCATCACCATCTCCTTAGCAAACCTTGAATTCCTTCATCAAGCTTCAAGCCTTTAAACCATTCATACTCAGCCTATTCACCGAAAGACATTCATTTTCTCATCCCATCATTTAGATACTTAGAGCATTTGATTTCTTTCCACATACACACCCAATTTATATGATCATATAGATTATATACTTCGAAAACACCAGTTATTATTTTTATAGCATAGGTTAGACTTATTGTTTAGAGTTTAGATTTATCTTGTAAAACCTCCTTTAATTAATACAAGTCTAGTAGCTATTAGAAAATCCTAGACTAACCATCTAGGTATAGGATGTAGTTCATTCAAGAACGAACCTCTTCAAATTGTGTTTTTGATCTTTACTTTTCTGTCTTGCTATTTACTCTTCTGTTTGTGGTCTATAACTTGAATCCATATACGAAATGACTTGAACAGTGAATTGTGTTTTTCTTTGATCTTCAAGTTGAACTTATCGGTTGTATCATAGTATTTTCAACCCGAGTCAAACCGCCCAACTCTTTAACTATCCGTTTGTCCAAACCGCAAAACTCCGCTATGCATTTTATCAGTTCGGTTTAAGTGCTTTAAACCGCAGTTGACCAAACTGATAAGTACTCGGTTGATTTTCAAGGGTATTTTACGAAAAATTTTGGACCGCTATTCACCCCCCCTCTAGCGGTTCTATACCCTTGTTGCCCTTTGGGACCAACAAGTGGTATCAGAGCATAGCTACCAAAAACATGTTTTTTACAAGCTTAACCACTTGGGTGCTGATCCAATGGCAAACTCAAACACTCATATGATGCAAACATCCAATTCGAATCATTTGCCGATTCTGGATGAAGATAGTTTTATCTTTTGAAAGATAGGATGATGAAACACATGATTTCATGTGATCGTAGGCTGTGGACCTTAGTTACTGAAGGACCATATGTTCCTATGAAAGCTAACCCGCGTGCAGGAACTGCAGGAGAAGCAGCTGAAATCGGGAAGTTAGAAAGTGAGTGGACTGATATAGATCGCAACAATGTGGACTTTGATGGAAGAGCTATGTCCATGCTTGTATCAGCTATAGACCTGAGGACTCACTCAAAAGTGCTGAATTGCAAAAACCGCAAAAGAAACTTGGGATGCTATAGTTGATTTTCTGGAAGGAGATTCAGACACCAAGAAGAACCCCCTCTATCAGCAGAGAAGGCTCTTTGACTATTTTGTTAAAGATCCTAAGGAATCTGTTAGACAATGCTATGAGAGGTTTATTAATATTTTAATGTTTGTTTTTCTCTTGGACATGTCTACTCTAATACAGATTTGAACATGAGATTTATGCAAGCACTTGGTAGCAAATGGCTGATCAAAACTACAAATATGAAGACAACAAGGACTTGGAAGCTCTTGATCTTCGACACTTGTATGCCATGCTAAATGTTTTTGAACTTAAGCTTGAAGAGGTCCATGAAACCGAAAGCAGATTTAAGACCCTCTCTCTAGCCGCATTCAACAACACCTCATCTCCAGTTTACAATCCAGACCATCATCAAGCCGCTCCTCACCTCGACTTGCAAACTGCTCCTCCTGATCAAAATGTTCCTAGATACATTCCTCAAACCGCACCTCCTGATTATTACCAGTAGTCTCATCAACCCCATTCTCAATCACATTAACCGTATCCTCAACCTCATCAATCTTATCAGCAGTCTCATCAATCCTACACTCATCCTCAAAGTTCTTATTCTCAGAGTGCAGCATCTCAATCTTCTTGCTCTAGTCAAGTTGATTTTGATGACATGGATGATGAAGAATTTGCGTTGTATGTGAAGAAATACACCAAATTTAGGAAGAGCAACAGATCTTAGTTTCTATCCCCCAAAGGACCTCTAAAGTTTGTCCCTCCTACCAGATTCAACAAACTGCAGATCCTAAGAAAAGGGATGACCTGGTCTGTTATAACTGCAGACAGCCAGGTTACTTTGCCTCAAGTTGTCCCAAACCACGCTATGAATCCGCACCAGCAAAGAAACCATTCAACAAGAAGTTTGTCAAAAGAAGAGGAATGGTAGCCGACCAAGGGGATCAACCGCTGACATGGATGGGATCAGATTCAGATGACAGTGATGATGAAGATGAAGTTGCTAATCTCTGCCTCATGGGATTTGAAGAAAGAGTTGAAATTGATGAAAGCCTTCCACTGCCAAATCAACAGATTAAGTCAGTTTCACACAAAACTCCTGAGGCTAGAACAAGCAAAGCTCCTACTACACCAAACCGCACTCCTGAGGTCCATCCAGACCAAAGCCATGATGAGCAGGTATTAGAACGTGCTAATATCATTTGTCAATAACATACTGTTCTTAAAAAGGCATATAAACTAATGACTGCGGAACTTGAAGATTCCCAAAGAGAATGCAAGTCCCACAAGGAGGAAATTGAGAAACTCAAGTTCCAATTGCTGGGATATCATTAATTGAGGAAGAAACCGCTATCTGAAGGATAGAGCCGAGGCACTTCTCACCCAAATCCATGATCTTACTGTAGAAAGGGATGACCTTCAAAAAGTGACCGATGTATGGACTAAGTCTGGTGTCACCGTGGAACAAATCCTAAATTCACAAATTCCTACTTCGGATAAAAGTGGATTGGGGTTTAAAACCGATGACGGGTGTAAGTGTCATTGTCTCTCTGTGCCGAAGGTGGTGTGATACCAAATGAACAAACCAAAGAAATTCCTAAAGGAAATCATGCTGGTAAAAAAGGCTCAAAACAAGAAATTAAAAAGCATAACTATTTCTTTGAGTATCCTAAAAACCAGACTGGAAGAGATTCAAAGTGGAAAGAGAATCCACAGCGGCTGAGGCAACCAAAGAAGTATTGAGTGATGAAACCGCTCCTAGTCAGTTTAAGGAAATTCCTATCATTTTTCCTAAAGCCGCACCTAAGAGAAAGGTTGAGCTCAAGAAGGTAATCTTTGTTAAAGCCAAAACCACTGACCCGTAAAACATGAGAAACCGAAGGTCAGTAAAGGGTTTGTAAAACCGCAATCTACAACCGGTTTAATTCATTATGTCATTTATGCTGATTATGGTCATAGTGCTGGTCATTGTCTTTTAAGGTTCACACCCAATGCCAAGAGACATAAAAATCCTACGGTCAAACAGGTGTGGGTCCCAAAAAGCTGCTAACCCTAGGACCCAAAAAATAAGGGGGACCAAAATCTTTAATGTTTATTTTTCTGATCTTATTCTTTATGGCTGGAACCGCAAAGAAGAATAAGGATATTTGGTACTTGGATAGTGGTTGCTCACGACACATGACCAGAGATAATGAACTTATTTGTGATTTCATCAGTATGAGAGGCCCTTAGTAGTGTTTGGTAACAACAAGAAAGGAGAAACCGTAGGATATGGAACAATCAAACGAGGAAAAGTGACTATTGAAAATGTGTCACTAGTAGAAGGACTCAAGCACAACCTTCTCTCCATATCTCAATTTTGTGCAAAGGAATGAACTGCAATTTCACCTCAACTAACTGTTTCATTAAAGATGCAACTTTCGGAGTTACTCTACTAACTGGCAACAGAACATGTGATGTATATATGATAGATTTGAGTAATATTGTTTCTATTGTTGACCTCTGTTTTGTAGCCAAAAATATAAGTGAAAGCAGCTGGTTATGGCATAAGCGGCTCAGCCACTTGAACTTCAAGTATCTAGCAAAACTGCAAAGGGACGGTCTCATCAAAGGACTACCCAAAGTGGCTGACCATCATGATAAGAAATGTAAAGCATGCCAGCTTAGTAAGCAGCCCAAACAGTCATTTCCCAGCAAAACAGCGCCTTCAACGAACCGCTTCTTACAACTTCTTCACATGGATTTATTTGGACCTGTCCCAACCGCCAGTATAAGAGGAAACTGCTATACCTTGGTGGTGGTTGATGACTTTTCAAGATATATATTGGTGGAAATGATGGCCTCTAAAGATGATACTTATGGCATCGTAACCGCTCTCTTTAGACAGCTCCAAACTCAGAAATTGGATGACATTGTTGCTGAGCGTTCAGATAATGAACCGAGTTTACAAACAATGGTGTTGCCCAATATTATGATGATCATGGAATTGATCATAACTTCTCTGCTGCTGGGGTTCCACAATAGAATGGAGTAGTAGAAAGAAAGAATAAGACTTTGATTGAAGCCGGAAACCATGATTGCAGAAGCCAAGCTTCCCAAGTACTTCTGGACCGAAGCTGTCAATACCGCCTGTTTTCACCCAGAACCCCTCCCTCATCATCAAAGTCCACAACAAAACTCCATATGAATTGTGGAGAGGCAGATCACCCAACATTGCCTTCTTTAAGATATTTGGATGTAAGTGTTACATCTTGTAGAATGGCAGAGAGCATCGAGGTAAATTTGATGCTAAGGACGATGAAGGTATTTTTGTTGGTTATTCAAACACTCTAAAGCTTTTCGTTGTTTCAATAAGACTTCATTAAAAATTGTAGAGTCTGTCCATGTTACATTTGATGAACATGATCTTCTTGAGCCACATATGGCTCCAAATGTTGCTGATGATTTTAGTGGTTTTGAGACAGGTACATCTTACCCAAATCATACAGCAGCTGATGACCAACCTACTCAAACCGCTCCATCAAGTTCTCCACTCCAGCCGCATCCGTCAAACCGCTAGTGGTGTTGCTGCTGAATCGTCATCTTTTGACCCTATTCAAACCGTTGATCCAGTTCCTATCATCACCTTCAATGAAGATTTCAATGATTATCAAGAAGAGCCTCCTATAGAAAATCTTCAAGAAATTGTGGTTCATGAAGACCTCCCTCCAGAAATCAATGAGCATAGAGACCATCCAACTACTAATGTTATAGGTCCTATCAGTTCTGGTGTTCAAACAAGGGGAAGCTTAACTCATAGAGATAACCACAGTTTGTTCTCAACTGCACTGTTATCTCAGATAGAACCAAAAAAGGTAGATGAAGCTCCAAGTGATCAAAGTTGGGTAGCTGTAATGCAAGAAGAGCTTAGTCAGTTTGAAAGATACAAAGTTTGGACTCTAGTTCCAAGGCCCAGAGATCACACTGTAATCGGAACAAAATGGGTATCAGAAACAAGATGGATGAAAATGGTACTATAACAAGAAACAAAGCAAGGTTGGTTGCTCAAGGTTATTGGCAAGAAAAAGGGATTGACTATGATGAACCTTTGCCCATGTAGCCAGACTTGAAGCCATTAGATTGTTCCTGGCTTATGCCTCCTTCAAAAAATTCAAGTTATATCAAATGGATGTGAAGAGTGCATTTCTGAATGGTGAACTACAAGAAGAAGTCTATATAGCCCCAACCGCCAGGTTTTGAAAATAACAAATTACCTAATCATGTCTTCAAGCTCAAGAAGCCCTGTATGGACTCAAACAAGCACTAAGAGCATGGTATGGCACTCTATCTAAGTTTTATTATTGAATAAGGCTTCTCTCTGGTTAAAATTGATACAACTTTATTTATTTCTAAACACAAAGGTCATTCATTATTAGTTCAAATGTTGATGATATTATTTTCAGTTCTACTAATGAAACTATGTGTGTTAAGTTTGAGAAGCTAAAGAAAGGTAAATTTGAGATGAGTATGGAGAGTTGACATTCTCTCTTAGACTCCAAATAAAGCAATGTCATGATGGAATCTTTATCAACTAAGCAAATACACCAGGATTTGATCAAGAAATTTAGGCTTGAAACCACAAAACCAGTAGATACCCCAATGCAAAAGGCTGCAGTTTGGATCGAGATGAACAAGGTAAGAAACTGAATCAGACACTCTACCGAGGTATGATTGGCTCTCTTCTTTACTTAACTGCAATAGGCCAGATATCATGTTCAGTGTGTGTGTTTGTGCTAGATTTCAAGCTGACCCTAGAGAATCTCATCTTATTGCTGTTAAACATATAATTAGATATTTATATGGTTCTGTTAACCTTGGACTTTGGTACTCCAAAGAATCTTCATTTGATTTATTAGGTTATTCAGATGCTGACTTTGCAGCATGTAAGATTGATAGAAAGAGCACTAGTGGTACATGTCAGTTCCTTGGAGCTCGTCTTGTATTATGGTCCAGCAAGAACAAGCGTCGGTTTCAGTCTCAACCGCGGAAGCTGAATACATTGCGGCTGGAAGCTGTTGCTCTCAAATTCTCTGGATGAAACAGCAGTTGGAAGACTATGAAGTATTTGAAAAGAACTGCCCTATCTACTGTGATAGTACTGCAGCTATTTCTATCTCCAAAAATCCAGTTCAACACTCTAAGACCAAGCACATTGACATAATATATCATTTCCTCAAAGATCATGTTGAAAAGAATAACATATTTCTAGCAAAGGTAGGAACTGATGATCAAATTGCTGACATCCTCACCAAACCGCTTGAAAATTCAAGGTTCATTCATTTACGAGGAGAAATGGGTATGCTGGAACTAACTTAAATTATTTCATGCCTATTTATTTTTTGTTTCTAATAATCTTTGTTAAGTATTTTGGCCCTTTTTTAAGAAAAAGGAAATAGCTTGCGGTTCTATAAACATTGAAACCGCACCAATAAAGGTTCCAGTCTAACTGGAGAGTCAGGAAGAATACCATCAGTTTGATTCAAACCGGATTGTAAAAGCAAGGACTCGGTTTGATCTACTGAAACCGAAGACAGATATGAGAGATATCGGTTTCATCAAAACCGATAGTGAGGTCGGTTTACTCAAACCGCTCAGGTATGGTTAATTGCAGTTTAGTCCCTACTTTATGTCACTTCATTCCTTAAGGACCTTTGTGCAATTATTTCTACAGCATTTAATGCGAATCGACAGGTACACTGATGGTTAAGTTTTCCAAAGCCGTCATGTCCGCTCCACTACCCAAGGTGGTTAATTGAGTATAAAAGACAAATACATTTTCAATTTAACTTTTTACCTTCATTCTCTATTTGGCAAAATTTCCTTCTCTTTCCGTTGCACCGTGTGAATACCCCTTTCCGATGAAGCGACGCATGGGAAGTATCTTGTGATTATTATTATTTACAAGGGAATATTCATAACGACATTAAAAATATGAGAGTCCCCACGCCGTTTTAATTAAAGCCAAAACATTGAAAAAAGCATTTTTAGTGGGTTCGGGGGTCAAATTACAACAAGAGAAGAATATTGAACGTTATCACTCCTATTGCCCGAATTGATCGGTCTTTCTATCATGATGAATGTGTTAGTAGTGTGTTAGTGATTTAGACCGAATCCGAAGATTGCCTACATTCCTCTCAATGTGAGAAGCTCAGGTCAGCGTAGTTCGCAGAGAATTTAGAATAGGAGAAGAATCGGGATCATGCATAATGAGGGGGGAATTACCTAAAGATTAGGGTTTAGAAGTAGTTCCTAGATCATCCTCGGGTTGATGAACCCTAGATCATCATCGGCTATGAAATAACATGTAATATATGAAGATCACAACCCTAAATATAGCATAAATAAGATTTTAATCTATGAACACGAAGAACATGCGAAGAACATATTATGAACATATGAATGAACATGAATATAAAAGATCTACATTAAAAATGATGCAAGAACATGAAGAAAAGGTTAGAAAACTTACCTATGTTGGCAAGAAATAAACCTTGATCTCCTTGAGTGTTTGAATCTTTAATTAGGGAGAAAATTGTGTTTAAGAACTCCAAAATTCGGACTTAGAGCTCTCAAAATTGGACCCTAAACCAATAGCATGGGATTGGTTTATATAGTAAACTGAGGGGAAGATCTGACAGCTGAGATCATCCGGAGCAAGGTTGGCCGCCTGGCCATGACTGAAGCCGGTAACAAGAGTGGCCGCGTGGCCAAGGTTGAGGCGTGGCAAGGTTGGCCGCGTGGCCAATTCTGCTGGCAGACTTGATTCTTAAGCTAGGGTTTTTGCATGGTTTTAAGGAAACCATTTATTACCTATTTTGATAGATTTTGTCATAAATGAGGAATTTCGGGAATCCGGGACAAGTCTGTGCAAGGTTTCTAATTCCTATAAAGTCCTTGTATTTTTGGGAAAGTCCTAATAAACTCATTTTCAGGTCGGGTACTAACAGTAGCCCCTCGGTGACGCTTCTTGCAAGGCAATGGAGGGTCGACGATAAATAGGAACCATTCTGAAACATGAGTTTCAAAACAGAGGAAAGGTAAGGGAACGGCTGAACCTTGGCAGGCGACCTACGTATCCGCGGGGGAATCAAGCCAAACGTAGTTCAAATCTGATGGGAAATTGGGAATGATTGTCCTCTGATAGGGAGCAACGTCTTCTGCTGGGGATGAGAGATGACCACGTCGGTCGGGTGGCTGAACCTTTTCAGGTTTCCTACGTATCCTCAGAGGAATCAAGCCAAACGTAGTTCAGAGTTATTGGGAAAGACGAGACATCGAACTTCTGCTGCGGATAATAAACCTACGGATACTATCTTGTATGAAGAACGAACATCCGTAAGCAATGAAGTTATTTGGAAAAATAAAGACCACGTCGTCTAAATAATCCCAAGATGGAATGGTAAACGCAATCAGGATCGCCAGGTTCCTGCCGATTGTGCTAAAGTAATAGATGCTGGATTTCTCGAGAACAGAAACGCCGAGGCTTCTGCCAATCGCGATCGATCTAGAATGCGTATGTCTAAGAGGCGCCGAAGTCTCTATAACCATACGAATCCTAACAATAGAAGCTGGATCTCTCGCAAACAGAAACGCCGAGGCTTCTGCCAATCACGATCGATCTAGGATGCATATGACATAGAGGCGCCGAAGTCTCTACAACCATATGAATCCTAACAATAGATGCTGGATCTCTCGCAAACAGAAACGCCGAGGCTTCTGCCAACCACGATCGATCTAGGATACGTATGTCATAGAGGCGCCGAAGTCTCTACAACCATACGAATCCTAATAATAGATGCTGGATCTCTCGAAAACAGAAACGCCGAGGCTTCTGCCAATCACGATCGATCTAGGATGCATATGACATAGAGGAGCCGAAGTCTCTACAACCATATGAATCCTAACAATAGATGCTGGATCTCTCGCAAACAGAAACGCCGAGGCTTCTGCCATCACGATCGATCTAGGATGCATATTACATAGAGGCGCCGCGAAGTCTCTACAACCATACGAATCCTAAGCAAATATTCGGTGAAGAATGGAAATTTTAAGGGCTTTCCGTACCCAAAGGTAACGAATATTAGTCAAAGTAGTGCTAAGGGCATTTAAAATGAATTAAAGGGAAAAGATCAAGGGCAAAAATGGAATTTTATCTGAAAGGACAAGGTTGGCCGTGTGGCCAAAGTTATTGAATGGCAATAGTGGCCGCGCGTGGCCAAGAACGCTGAGTGGTCAGATCTCCTTCACACGGATCGCTGATCCGACGGCTGGGATAGCGAGGGCATAAGTGGCCGCGTGGCCAAGGTCGCCGTCGGGCTGACTCCTCGGTCACATCACCAGAAACCCTCCCTCTTCTCCTTCTTTTTCTTCTTTCTTCTTCTTCTTCTTCCTTCCTTGACGATTGTTGACGTTTAGAGAGAGAAAATTAAGTTTTTAGAGAGAGAAAGCTCAGATTTTGATAAATTTGAAGACTTCATTTCACATATTTCTCGAAGCTATGGCAGATTGGATCAATGAGACGTTATTCAGGGATTTTCCGGGCCAAGGTGGGTATATGCTTCCACAACAAGAGCAATAAGGAGAGGGGCACGGTGATGCTCAGGGCGAGGGAAATGTAGGGGTTGACCCAGGAACGGGTTTTTGAAGCGGCGCCGTTGATTCCACGGGGCGGTTTGAGACCACGAGCGGTGACTCGGAACTTCCGCGACGGCCTTCTTCGGTCAATATTTGATCAAGACTACGATTTCTACATCGACTCGGAGTGCCACTGGTCGATGTGTCTTCCGGAGACACGAGAGGTAAATTTCCAATTTTCGCTCCTCTCATTTTCACATTTTTCGCACTTTTGTACAAAATATATATTGCTAGAATCATAATTTGCTAGAAATGTAGATTGCAAGAAATGTAAATTGCTAGGAGTGTAACATACCTGTGCTGTGTTTACCTGTAGAGGATCAAGGCTCGTGGGTCCACAGTGACTGTGGGAAAACTGTGGGCGTCCCTGCCGGGGGACTGGGCGGTTTGCGTGCTCGGATCGAAGCTATGGGGTTTGGCCCATTCTTTGACAGTGTCCGCATGGTTGGGGGCAGCCTGAAGGTGGCGGCGGTGATAGAGGTGTGCAGGGAATTCTGGTAGGACACCACCATACCTTCCACTTTAGTTGGGGAGAGATTACCGTCACGCCGATGGATTTCGCGGCTATCACGGGGTTGAGGTTTACTGCTACCCCTTTGCCTTTTGATGAGAGCTTGGCGGAGCGGCGGGACTATAGGCAGGCTCTGTTGGGAGTTGACACTGATCTGGGGGGAGGTGTCAAGGGTTATGGAGTGGAGGCCGGGAAGGTGAACCGTTTGGTGGAGGTGGCTATTGAGGCCTTTGGTAGGGGAGTATGATTTGGATTGTTTGGTCTGGCTGTTCTTATGGTACAGCTTTTCAGAGATCTTGTTTCCCAGTGGGGCTACTGTCTGCCGGTACTCACTGCTAGGGGCTTTGGTGGACTTGGACCAAGTCGGTGAGATTTCTTGGGGTGGAGCCGGTTTGGCTGAGATTTACTGGGCATTGGACCATTGCTCGAGGGCTAGCTCGTCGGCCTTTGACGGGTTCCAGTTTTCCTTTGAGGTATACTCTTGACTACCCTTCTTTTTCACATTGTTGAGATTTTTGCTCTATCTTTTTTTGGTCAGAAATGTCTCTTTCATTGTATGCACAGGCTTGGGTGTACGAGATCTTCGGTGTCGCCCCTTTCAGTTGGTGATGAGTGCTAACAAGGTCGTTCCCATCATGTCGTACTGGTGCAAAGGGCAGCAGGGCTCCTCCCCGCAGAAACCGGGATAGGAAGACGGTAGATGCTGCTGATCTGAGGAGGGTGTTCGTGATGTCTGAGCCTGTCGGGGTTAGATTTTTACCCATGGAGTCCGGCCAATGAGGCTTCGGTGGGTCCCTATGTAGTGGAGTTGATCGCTTCTAGGGTTCTGCTTGTGGGTCTCACCGGGGAGGCCATGTATCTGGAGAGAGGGTGGTTCGTCAGCACAGGGCTGGCGCGTTACCGTGGGCTCCTTATGACCCTCCTCGGGATATGCTCCGTCCCGCGAGGTTGGCGACTTTCTTGGCTCCCACTCCAGCAGAGCATTACAAAGGGAGTGACGACTACGCCGGCTATGTGGGGACTCGGTTGATCAGCCCTCAGGTTCGGGCTAGGATGCTATCTGGAGAGGGATCGAGCTCGGCCCGATATGTTGGTCGGAGTCGGCCTTTGGTTGACATGCCCCTTCGCTCGAGTAGCGTGAGAGTGATGAGAGGCGGCCGGGAGGTGGAGCTGAGCTTGGAGCCGACTGATGCAGATCTTGTTGAGGAGACATTCATTCCTCCTCCCGACGCTGGGGTACGGCTTTGTGCTTTATATTAGTCATGTTTGCACACACTTATTTCTTTCTGCATTATAATCATTGCCTTGGTTTCCCTTTCAGGTGACTCGGGAGGCATATATCCGTTCAGCCCGGCGGGAGAACGTGTTGATGCGCTTACTGAGGGAGGCGTACCATTCATGTACTTATCAGAGGGACGACGTTGCGTCACCCAGCGTCGGGAACGGTCTCCGAATGGTGCGGGCTCTTCTCACACTGGTGGTCGAGCGGTGCCGGGGACGGAGTTCGGGTGTGCCGGTAGCTCTCGAGCTTTAGTGCGGCCTGGAGACACCACGGAGGAGGATTCTGATTAGGCGGGACCCATCTTTCCATCTTTATTTCCTACACTGTTAGTTAGTAGAAGCAAATATGTACTGGACAAATATTTAATATGTATGCAAATGTATTTATGTACTAAAATGAAAATGATTTGTGATAACCTATTTGTACAAACTAATTACTTTACAATGTGCCTAATTTTATACAATGCATGAGCCATGGGGAAGGGTACGTTGCTTGCATGGATCCATTGCGGAGTGGGAGCATCAATCTTCGAATTTTCTGCATGGGGCAATAGTGGCCGCGTGGCCTAGGACGAAGTTGGCCGCGTGGCCAAGGACAACATCGGCCGCGTGGCCAAGAGCATATGTGGCCGCGTGGCCAAGTCCTGCGCCGCCTCCGGTTTTCCTTTTCCTGGCAAGAATCGGAGGTTGTGTAGTATTTAATGGGAGTTTGTGTCCCGTTCAACTTCGTAACATCAGCTCTTTTGTCAATTTTGAGTTCCAATCATCAACAACTCGCTCTTCTTTTGCCATGAATCACAATGCAAGGCTTTCTAGACTTGAAAAAGGAGCTTTCATAACATCTTTGGAGAAGTGGGTTGCCAAGATATCCGGTCCTTGTCGTAGGAAGTTTGAGAAGCGCTATGGGATCAAGTGTCTTTGGTCATTCTTGCACATGAACTCCAACACTAACCTCTTGCAAGCTTGTGGGAAGTTTTGGAACAACACTCTTCATGTTTTCAACTTTTCTTTTAATGAGATGGTACCCACTTATGAGACATTAAGGCGCTTTGCGGTTGTGAAGGGAAGGGTACACTTGCATTGCCCTTTGATCTTATTTCTTTGCATGACAAGTTGATAACCTTTGGTGTGCCCGTAGATGACATTGGTAAGTATGCTAGAGGTGGCTACGTCGTCCTTTCTTGGATGCCAAGGCACTTCATGCACGCGGATGTGACCTCGGACCGTTCTTTGGACATCTTGCCTTGTGTTTATTTGCTTCTATTCTTTTCCCTTCCGAAGTCGGATGTGCTAGTGGGGGATGTTTGACCATGGTGAATGCGGCTCGTTCGGGACATGACATTGTACCGGCCATCCTTGGGGAATCATTTGTGGGATTCCTCATCTTGCGGTTTATGGCGGGATGCCGTGCGGCAGTGATAGACTTTTGACTATGTGGTTGCAAGAAAGGCTCCGAGTGAACAGGCCAGCGGGTTCTTCGGCGGTGGCCCCATGGATGCACCGTATTAGAGGTATGTGTTAGTACCCGACCTGAAAATGAGTTTATTAGGACTTTTCCAAATATACAGGACTTTATAGGAATTAGAAACCTTGCAAAGACTTGTCCCGGATTCCCAAAAATAGCTCAATGTTCTAGAAAACATTAAATATGGACATTTAGGGTTGCCTTGTATGAACAGTAAAACCCTAGCTTGAATTTCAAGTCAGCGCGCAACGATGGCCACGCGGCCACTTTCGCCGCCGCCCTCCATCTTGGCCACGCGGCCAACCTTGCCACGCCTTAACCTTGGCCACGCGGCCACTCTTCTTCTTGCACCGGCTTCAATCATGGCCAGGCGGCCAACCTTGCGCCGGATGATCTGGACCATCAGATCTTCCCCTCAGTTTACTATATAAACCATCCCATGCTATTGGTTTAGGGATCCGAATTTGAGAGTTCTTAAACCCTATTTTGCTCTCTAATTAGCATTCAAACCTCCAAGAAGATCAAGGTTTATTTCTTGCCAACATAGGTAAGTTTTCTAACTTATTTCTTCACGTTCTTGCATTATTTCTAGTGTAGATCTTTAATATTCATGTTCGTACATGTTTATTCATAGTTTCTTCATATGCTTCGCATGTTCATTCATATGTTCATATATGTTCTTCGCATGTTTCTTCGTGTTCATAGATTAAAGCCTTATTTATGCTATATTTAGGGTTGCGATCTTCATAATTACATGTTATTTCATAGCCGATGTCGATCTAGGGCTCATCAACCCAAGGATGATCTAGGAACTACTTCTAAACCCTAATCTTTAGGTAATTCCCCCTCATTACGCATGATCCCGATTCTTCTGCCTATTCTAAATTCTCTGCGAACTACGCTGACCTGAGCTTCTCACCTTGAGAGGAACGTAGGCAATCTTCGGATCCGGTCTCAAACACTAACACACTACTAACACATTCATCATGATAGAAAGACCGATCAATTCGGGCAATAGGAGTGATAACGTTCAATATTCTTCTCTTGTTGTAATTTGACCCCCGAACCCATTAACATGCTTTTTCTCAATGTTTTGGCTTTATTAAAACGGCGTGGCGACTCTCATATTTTAATGTTGCTATGAATATTCTCAAATTCAAACACACGTATTCACAGTGGCGACTCCGCTGGGGACTGCTTTGAAACTTTTTCAAACTTAGTGGGTCTAACTTTCGTCACATCATGATGCTTGCCATGTTTACACATACACACACCTGCCATGTTTACACATGCACACTTGCCATGTTTACACATGCACACACCTGTCATGTTTACATATGCACACACCTGCCATGTTTACACATGCACACACTTGCCATGTTTACACATGCACACTTACCATGTTTACACATGCACACACCTGCCATGTTTTACACATGCACACACCTGCCATGTTTACACATGCACACACCTGCCATGTTTACATATGCACACACCTGCCATGTTTACACATGCACACACCTGCCATGTTTACACATGCACACTTGCCATGTTTTCACGTGCCCCCTACAGTTAAGCCATGTTTACACATGCACCCGCGCACTCCGCCATGTTAATACTTGTACCTTGTACCTTGTACCATGTACCCTTGTTATCTTTGATTTAGTATTAGGGTCAAACAAAAACTCTGCTATGCTCCCTAGTATATTCTTATCTTCTCCCCTTCTCTCTCTCATTGCATTGCATTGCATTGCATCAAGCAAACATTCAAAACTTCTCTCTTTTCTCCTTAAAAAGAATTAGTTTTTCTTGCCACACACTACCACTAGTCCGTGTCAGCACTGCACATGTCCCTACTACCCGGAGTATTCGATGTGCAGGAATTTGTGCGCTACTGCCTCACATTTTTCGAGTCACTCGTCTACTCCACTCACCGTGTACGTTCCGCGAGCGTGGGAGCCTTTAACCTAACCCCTGTCAACCACACATAGAGATTAGGACACTCCTCGGACCACCCATTTAGGATGTAAATAAATGCAAAACTTTCGCAAAATAAAATGTGCATTGCATCTAGGCGACCTCTAAGGTCCATCGCTCATCCGTTGGGCCATCATTGCGATCCATTTGGGTCTACCCTTCACCTTCGACCGCCTAGGTCCACCTTCTCAACCTTTGACTGCTTAGGTCAACCTTATCTACCTTTGACCCCCTAGGTCAACCCTTACCAACTTTTGACCTCCTAGGTCAACCTTATCCGCCTTTGACCCCTTAGGTCAACCTTTGACCTCCTAGGGTCAACTTTATCCGCCTTTGACCCCTTAGGTCAACCTTTAACCTCCTAGGTCAACCTTTGACTGCCTAGGTCAACCTTCTCAACCTTTGACCTCCTAGGTCAACTTTTAACCACCTAGGTCAACCCTCTGAACCTTTGACCTCCTAAGTCAACCTTTGACCCCCTAGGTCAATCTTATCTAACTTTGACCTCCTAGGTCAACCTTTGACCACCTAGGTCAATCTTCCCAACCTTTGACCTCCTAGGTCAACCTTATCTACCTTTGACCTCCTAGGTCAACTTTGACCCCCTAGGTCAACCTTACCAACCTTTGACCCCCTAGGTCAACCTTACCAACCTTCGACCTCTTAGGCCAACCTTTGACCCCCCTAGGTCAACCTTTGACCTCCTAGGTCAACCTTATCTACCTTTGACTCCTAGGTCAACCTTTGACCACCTAGGTCAATCTTCCCAACCTTTGACCTCCTAGGTCAACCTTATCTACCTTTGACCTCCTAGGTCAACCTTTGACCCCCTAGGTCAACCTTACCACCTCGACCTCTTAGGCCAACCTTTGACCCCCTTAGGCAACCTTTGACCTCCTGGGTCAACCTTATTCGCCTTTGACCTCTTAGGTCAACCTTTGACCTCTTAAGCCAACCTTTGACCCCCTAGGTCAACCTTTGACCTCCTAGGTCAACCTTACCACCCTTTGACCTCTTAGGCCAACCTTTGACCCCTAGGTCAACCTTTGACCTCCTAGGTCAACCTTACCACCCTTTGACCTCTTAGGACAACCTTTGACCCCCTAGGTCAATCTTATCAGTTTATGTTAACCATTGACGACCCCCTAGGTCAATCTTATCCGTTTAAGTCAACCTTTGACCCCCTAGGTCAACCTTACCTACCTTTGACCTCCTAGGTCAACCTTTGACCCCCTAGGTCAACCTTACCTACCTTTAACCTCATAGGTCAACCTTTGACCACCTAGGTCAACCTTCCCACCTTTGACCTCCAAGGTCAACCTTCTAACCTTTGACCTCTTAAGCCAACCTTTGACCCCCTAGGTCAACCTTTGACCTCTTAGGTCAACCTTACCACCCTTTGACCTCTTAGGCCAACCTTTGACCCCCTAGGTCAATCTTATCCGTTTAAGTCAACCTTTGCCCCCTAGGTCAACCGTACCAACCTTTGATCTCTTAGGTCTACCTTTGACCCCCTAGGTCAACTTTATCCGCCTTGACCTCTTAGGTCTACCCTGACCTCCTAGGTCAACCTTATCACCCTCGACCTCTTAGGTCAACCCTTGACCGCTAGGTTAACTTTATCCGCCTCTGAAACCCTTGACCTCCTAGGACAACCTTATCACATTTAACCCCTAGGTAAACTTTATCGTCTTTGACCTCTTAGGTCAACCTTTGACCCCATAGGTCATTCTCATCCGCCTTTGACCTCTTAGGTCAACCTCATCCACCTTTGACCCTCTTAGGTCTACCCTTGGACCCCTCGGTCAACATTATCACCGTTGACCTCTTGAGGTCAACCTTTGACCTCCTAGGTCAACCCAATCACCTTCGACCTCTTAGGTCAAACTTGGACTCCTAGGTCAACCTTATCCGTTTTCGACCTCTTAGGTCAATCTTTGATTCCATAGGTGAACCCAATTACCTTTGGTCCTAACCCGTTTAGGTCAAACCGTCATCTTGACCCACCTAGGTCATTGATTTGACCCACCGTCATCCAGACCAACCTAGGTCAACCCGTTTAGGTCCACACACCATCCTTGACCCATTTAGGTCAACTTGTCCGTCTTAGGTTAAAACTACCCCTTCACCTTTGACCCGTCAAGGTCGCCCCGTGACCCGCTTAGGTCGACTTACCTATCTTGATCCATCTAGGTCATCTCTAACCTTCCTTAGTCCACCCACCCCGAATAAGTCAACCTTAGACCCGCTTAGGTCAAACCATGTCCATCCCGCTTAGATCATCCCATAGGCAAACCGCTACAACCCGCTATCTTGATTCATTCACTTATATAGGTCAATCCAACCCTTCTCATTTAGGTCGACCTATCCTTTACCCATCTAGGTCAACCCACCATTATCGTCGCAT
>JAOWBW010002933.1:0-47373 GCA_026119855.1 Campanula takesimana
AATGGCACGGCCGTGCCACTTGGTCCGAGCCTGATCTGCTGAAGTTGAATTCTGGCACGGTCGTGCTTTATAACCGGTACGACCGTGCCCGCCAGAAACTCAGTAATTTGCCTTTTCTTGATTCGTTCTTTTGTGTGTGACTCCATAGGATTATATTAAGTTGGCAATGAGTCCAACCAAGGTCAAACCCATAAGTCATGAGCGGACTCTAGCAAGCCATCATGACTACCCAATTAATATAACTTAACGAAGTTCGTTATCCTCATAGAACATATCACAATCCTTTTGTCACGCGATATCATATTGAACATAAGTCATGGTCGACGTCAAACTTATCTCGTTCAATGCTTCTCAATCCCGAGTAGATTTATTATGAGCAAATGATATTGATCACATCAATTCATTTGAGCGTGGCCACGCATTTCATCAATCTCACTCTACGAGTGGCCTAAGCAGATATATCTCTTGAGGAGGGACAAATTCCATCTTGACTTATCATTCTTCCCTACAAGAATCCGATTATGCCAATCATAGCCTTTATAACTACCTGGTTAAGGGTAGCGATTGACTATGTCAAACATAATGTTCATCATGTGGAATACCATGATAATCTCAGGTCTAAGGTGTAACGCCCATCCTATTTCTTGTTAAATATTTGACTTACTTGTTAAATACTTGAACTTGCATATTATGTGATAGTTTTACTTGGGTTAATTTCTTAACTGCTTTAGAATATTAAGGTGATTAAATGTTTAGTTTTGACTTTTGGGTCATTTGTGAAAATTTGACTTTAGGGGCCTTTTTGTTAAAAGTGAAACTTGAGGGGCTTAGGTGTCATTCTTGGAAAGTTGAATGTATATCTTCTTGAAATTGCCTGGGAATGATTATTCTCAAACTTTCTTACGCTCTCTCTATGAAAAAGAAAAGCTAGGGTTAGGTTTTTATCATATTCTCGACTCCTCGAGCTTAATTATCCCTCTGTTCTCGATTCCGATCCCGGATAAATATTCGTGGCGTTGAATAGAGCGTTTCAGGCCGAACATAAATTAATTTGGGTAAACTGATTTCGTACTAGGTAAGTTATTAGCTCCCCCTTGCTTGTAATAACATGCATATATGTTATTCCTGATACTTTTGTTTGTCAATTTCGTGTTTGGGGCAATTTCTGTGATACTTGTAATTTTGGGACAAAGGGAGTATATCCTACTGGGTAAAAGTAATGAAAGAAACTTGAAATAAGTTGTTGAGGTTGATATGCCTTCCTAGGAATTGTTAATATGTTAGTAAAAAGTTACTCCTACGCTTGGGACGGAGAATTTAGGACTGAAAAATTTAGTGTTTGCTGAAAATTGTACCAGGCGCCCGCCCACATAGATACCAAGCGCCCGCCCATTTCATCAGAAGTTTTGTTTCAAAAGTGCTATAATGAGCGGCCGCCGGTCCATTGTAGGCGCCCGCCCGGTCCCCTGTTTCAACAAAAGTGTTTTAAATCTAAATTGAAATGAAAGCTTACCCCTCTTAAGGCTATAGACTTAGTATAAGATGTCCTAGCAAGTGTATATGTACCTTTTGGGCATTAGAACTTGGCCTTGAACATGAGTGCTTATTGAATTAAAATGAGAACTTAAGTATAAGAGTAGTAACTTTTCTTTATGTCTTGAAAGTGCTATGAACAAGCACTAATGTGTTATATTGGTCTTGAAACCAATGATTGTGCACCTTAGGGGCATTAGAACAAATTTTTAGACTTGAACATCCTAAGAATAGGATTAGGATTTTGTAAGAGTAAATGTATAACTCTTATACATGCTTGAATATCCAAATATTGTAGTTATAACTTGAAGTATAAGACAATAAAATCTTGTACATGACTTGAACATTCAAAGAATTGGATTAAGACTTGAATATAAGATAATAAAATCTTGTACATGACTTGACGCCAATACATATGTATGGTAATGAACTAGAAAGTGCTATGAACAAGCACTAACTTGTATGAGACATGTTCTTGTTGTATGTGTGCAAACATTGCATATAGTTGCTTGATAACAAGGTGACTTCTTGATTACTTGAAGCATGTTCCTTGTTGAGCTAATCCACTACTTTTGAATTAGTTCTTCTCCCCGTAGTTCAAGTAAATACCTACTTCTACATTCTTGTGTGAGTCCAGCTGGTTCTCCTTGCTTGTTCGGAAATATATAGGTTCACGCTTATCGCGAGAGCTGGGGCTTAAGTGATAATCGGGTCCCTATGTATTTGCGCTTGACCCCTTACTACCGGCCATAGTAAGGGCATAGCTTCCTTGGTTGGAGCAATACGCCTGACTTAAGTGAATGCTAAACTCTTGAACACCTCGTGAGTCTTGATCTTGGGAATGACACTGGTTACCGGGTCTTCTGATATATACTGAATAAGCAGTTTCTTGATATTGATCGTGATTTGTCAAAGTAATAAAAGCTACGACAACAATGGTATTCTTGGGAGGAATAAGGAAGGAAGCAATATCCTTTATAACTTGCTTGTTTGGCCTTATGTGCTACTTGATGAGCGGCTTAGCCTCTCATATACTTGTTACTTGATGATACTTGATATATGATTACGTGAGTATCTACTTGAATTGCATGATAACATGGCATGTAGTTGCATATAATAGCTTACTGAGATTTATCTCACCCCGTTTCTTGTTTAATTGTTTTTCTTAGATCAAAGGAAGGCTAGTGATAGCGCGCAGTGAGGCTTGTCATAGCTGGGAGCTTACTACGCAAGTGGTTATTCTTTTGGGGATCGTGGTCCTTTTACATTTTGGTGAGGACGATGTATTATGGGTTTTGTAACTCAGTATTTTTTGGTAGACTTGTTGTCGCTTGTTTCTCTAGACATCTTGTAATGCCAGCTTATGTGCTAGGCATTTCTTCTGCTGTGTATTGGTTTTAATTTTCTTGTCTAGAATTCGTGGTGTGAGCTATCTTAGCTCCTTACTCTAGAGTATATATATCGTGTCAGTTTGTTATAAACAGTTATCATCCAGTTTCTTGTTAGTTTCTTGATTCTCGTTAGTCACGCGCATCCGGGTTCGAGGTTCTATTAAGGGATCCCGGGACCTGGGGGCGTGTCAGCTTGGTATCAGAGCTACCCTGGTTTAGCTACCCTGTTTAGCTACCTTGGTTTGCTCTAAGTCTGGATAGGGTCTATGGCCTAGGTATGGGTTAGTCCTGGGGTGTTATTAACGCCGAGTGTTTACCTACAGGTTCAATGAGTTCTGAAGGTACAAGTGGTAGTAATCAGCTGAGATCTGTCACTCCTCAAGAAGAGATGGTTGATAATATAGACTGGGATTATCCTAATCGACTTACAAGGTTCTTGAAGTTGAAACCTCGTAGCTTTGACGGGGTTATTTGATGCTAAGAAGGCAGAGGAATGGATTGAAAGTATTGAGAAGATCTTTACAGCCTTGAGATGTGTATGAGGTGATAAGGTAACATTTGCAACCTTTAAACTTGAGAAAGCTGCTGAACATTGGTGGCAAGTTCTGAATAAAAGCTGGGAACTGGAAGGGGTACCACAGACTTGGGATAATTTTCTTAAAGCATTCAAGTCACAGTTTATTCCAACAGTGGTCCAAGACAGAAAAGAGATGGAATTTCTTAATCTGGAGCAGGGAAGCTTGACAGTGGGGCAATACTCAACCAAGTTCACAGAATTGGCTAGGTATTGTGATCACTTAGTTCCAAATGAAACCAAGAAGGCACAGAGGTTTGTGAAGGGGTTGAGGACTGAGTATAGGAAGCAACTTCTTTCTCTACAGCTTACTAGTTATCATCAAGCAGTGGAGAATGACACGCCCCCTAGGTCCCGGGATCCCCTAATAGAACCTCAAACCTGGATGAGAGTGCCTAACGAGGAACAAGAAACTTAACAAGAAACTTAATGACATTTGTTTAACAAACTGACATGATATATATACTCTAGAGTAAGGAGATATACTAGCTCACAACACGAGTTCTAGACAAGAAAATTAAAACCAAACTTAAATACATACAGCGGAAGATATGCCTAGCACATAAGCTGGCATCAAGAGTACTATACAAGATGTCTAGTGACAACAAGAACTGAACAAAACTGTCTACCCCAAAATAAGGAGTTACAAACCCATAAAACATCGTCCTCACCAAATGTAAAAGGACACAAGCCCCAAAATAATCACGACCTGCGAAGTAAGCTCCCAACTATGTCGAGCCTCACTGCGCACTATCCTTCCTTTCCTGGGGGGGGGAAACAATTAAACAAATAAAGGGTGAGATAAATCTCAGTAAGCTATTAGATGCAACTACATGACATGTTATCATGCAATTCAAGTAGATACACAAGTAATCATATATCAAGTATCATCAAGTAACAAGTATATGAGAGGCTAAGCCACTCATCAAGTAGCACATAAGGCTAAACAAGCAAGTTAATAAGGATATTGCTTCCTTCCTTATTCCTCCCAAGAATACATTGTTGTCGTAGCTTGTATTACTTTGACAATCACGATCAATAACAGGAACTGATTATTCAGTATGTATCAGAAGACCCGGTAACCAGTGTCATTCCCAATATCAAGACTCATGAGTATTCACGAGGTGTTCAAGACAGGAGTTTAGTATTCACTTAAGTCAGGCTTATTGCTCCAACTAAGGAAGCTATGCCCTTACTATGGCCGGTAGTAAGGGGTCAGGCGGAAATACATAGGGACCCGATTGTCACTTAAACCCCAGCTCTCGCGACAAGCGTGAACCTATACATTTTCGAACAAGCAAGGAGAACCAGCTGGACTCACACAAGAAGGTACAAGTAGATATTTACTTGAACTACGGGAGAAGAACTAATCCAAAAGTAGTGGACTAGCTCAACAAGGAATATGCTTCAAGTAATCAAGAAGTCACCTTGTATCAAGCAAATGTATGCAATGTTTGCACATACACAACAAGAACATGTCTCATACACGTTAGTGCTTACTTATAGCACTTTCTAGTTACTACCATACATATGTATTGGTGTCAAGTCAAGTACAAGATTTTATTATCTTATATCCAAGTTCTTAATCCACTTCTATGGATGTTCAAGCCATGTACAAGATTTTAAATGTCTTATACTTCAAGTTATAATTCCAATCTTTAGACATTCAAGCATGTATAAGAGTTATACATTTACTCTTACCAAATCCCAATCCTATTCTTAGGATGTTCAAGTCTAAGACCTTGTTCTAATGCCCCTAAGGTGCACAATAATTGGATTCACAACAAGTATAACACATTAGTGCTTGTTCATAGCACTTTCAAGACATAAAGAAGAGTTACTACTCTTATACTTAAGTTCTCATTTTAATTCAATGAGTATACATGTTTAAGACCAAGTTCTGATGCCCCTAAGGTGTCACAACCCTTGCTAGGACATCTTATACTAAGGTTACTTCCAACTTATACAAACTTTACACAATATTTTTGTTTTTCAGATAACTGTGCGGTCGCCCAAAATGACTTGTGCGGTCGCACACAAGCAGGTCAATTTCTTTGAAAAACCTTTCAGAAAGATGTGCGGTCGCCCAAGGATTTTTGTGCGGTCGCACAAGGTACCCAAAATGCGAAATTTTTATTCCTTTCCCAGGTTAAGAAATTTTCCGTCCCCAAACGTAGGAGTAACTTTTACTAACATTTAACAATACTAAAGAGTGCATACAAGTTCCAAAACCATTACTTTCATTTCTAATTATTCCCTTTCACAGAAGAATTTTACTCCCTTTGTCCCACAATTACAAGTATCCCAAAAATCATCCCAAACACGAAATTAACATTCACAAGTATCGAGAATAACACTTATGCATGTTATTACAAGTAAGGGGAAGCTAATTACTTACCTAGTCAAAATTCAAGTTGACCCAAACTTATTTCTGTTCGGCCTGGAACGCTCTATTCAACGCCACGAATATTAATCCGGGATCAGAATCAAGAACGGAGGGATAATTAAGCTCGAGGAGTCGAGAATAGGGTAAACCCTAAACCTAGCTTTTGCCTCAGAGAAAGAACGAGAAGTTTGAGAATGGGGAATTCATTCTCTGCAAACCCACATGATAAACATTCAAGTTTCAAAGAATGACACTTAGGCCCCTCAAGTTTCACTTTTAACAAAAAGGCCCCTAAAGTTAAATTTTCACAAATGACCTAAAAGTCAAAACTAGACATTTAACCACCTTAACTTTCTAAAGCAGTTAAGAAATTAACCCAAATAAAACTAGCACATAATATGTAAGTTCAAGAATTTAACAAATATGTCAAATATTTAACAAAAAATTCGATGGGTGTTACAGAGAAGGCTCATGCTATTGAAAATGACATTGAAGAACACAAGGTGAAGTTGGGAACAACCATGACAGGTCGTGTATCAGAGAAAGCACAGGGATCTGGTTCTAAGGGTGGTAAATCTAGCCGCCAAGATCGTCGATTCCACAGCCATCTGAAAGTAAAGGTAGTGTATCAACTGGTTCGAGGACAACAGTCCAAGGTCATCCCAGGAGAGTATGTGGTTATTGTTTGAAAGAAGGCCATTCTGAAGACAAGTGTTGGCTAAAGCAAGGAAGATGTTTATCTTGTGGTGAAACTAGGCACTTTATCAAGAATTGTCCTAAAGGCAAAGGAAGTCAAGTTGGGGGTGCAAGTCAACAGGCCTCAGGTACTAAGAGAGATAGTGGGGGTCGACCTAAAGTTCAGGGTCGAGTGTTTGCTCTAGATCAGCAGGGTGTAGCTGAGTCTTCTGCGGTCATAGGAGGTACTATATTACTTTCTAGTACGAGAGCGCGAGTCTTGATAGATCCAGGCTCATCTCATTCTTATGTGGCATCTCATTTTGTGTCGCATTTGCATGTTTTTCCTGATTCTATGCCTTATGTGCTAGAAGTATCTTCCCCTATGGGAGATTGCATGTTTGCTTCTGAGGTTTACAAGAAATGTGAGGTTCTTGTGGGTGATCATGCCCTTCTTGTTGACCTAGTCGTGTTACCTGTAAGGGACTTTGACGTGATTCTTGGCATGGATTGGCTTTATGTGCATCATGCATCTGTTGATTGTCATAGAAAAGTAGTAACTTTTTCTATACCTGGTTTGCCTGATTTTACCTTTGAAGGTGATAGGCCTTTATGTGCTAGTTATTTCTGCTTTAAAAGCTAAAAAACTTTTATCTCGTGGTTGTGCCGGGTATCTCGCATGTGTGCTTGACAAGAGTTTATCTGTTCCCAAGATGAAAGATATTCCTGTTGTGTCTGAATTTTCAGATGTATTCTCTTCTGAGTATAGCATGCCACCTGATCGAGAGCTTGAGTTCTGTATTGAGTTATTACCAGGTACAACACCAATCTCTAAAGCACCTTATAGAATGGCTCCAGCTGAGTTGAGAGAGTTAAAAACACAGCTTGAGGAATTACTTGAAAGGGGCTTCATCAGGCCTAGTGTATCACCGTGGGGTGCACCAGTGTTATTTGTCAAAAAGAAAGATGGGACTCTGCGATTGTGTATTGATTACAGAGATCTTAATCAGGTAACTATCAAGAACAAATATATGTTACCTCATATTGATGACTTGTTTGATCAACATCAGGGTTCAGTGGTGTACTCAAAGCTTGACTTGAGAAGTGGTTATCATCAGTTGAAAATCAGATCTGAGGATATACCAAAGACAGCTTTTCGTACAAGGTATGGGCATTATGAGTTTATTGTTATGCCATTCGGTTTGACAAATGCTCCAGCTGTATTTATGGATTTGATGAACCGTATCTTCAAGCCATATCTTGATTGTTTCTTGGTGGTATTCATTGATGATATTCTTGTGTATTCTAAATCACGGGATGAGCATGAACAACATCTCAGAGTAGTATTGCAAGTTCTTCGTGAGAAACAATTATTTGCAAAATTCAGCAAATGTGCTTTCTGGTTAGAAGAGGTTTCATTCTTGGGACATGTCGTGTCTGCTACTGGTATTGCAGTAGATCCTTCCAAAGTTGAAGCAGTTGTAAACTGGAAGAGGCCAACTACAGTAACAGAGATCCGTAGTTTCTTGGGCTTGGCTAGTTATTATCGGAGGTTTATTGAGGGATTCTCTAAGATTGCTACTCCATTGACTAATTTGACTCAAAAAGCTAGTTCTTTTGAGTGGAATGACAAGTGTGAAGCAAGTTTTCAAGAGTTGAAAAGGTGCTTGACTACAGCTCCAGTCTTGGCTTTGCCTAGTGGTTCTGAGCATTTCATGGTTTATACGGATGCTTCTAAAGAAGGATTGGGTTGTGTTCTGATGCAAGATGGTAAGGTAATAGCTTATGCTTCTCGAAAATTATCTCCTTATGAAAAGAACTATCCTACTCATGATTTAGAGTTGGCTGCGATTATTTTTGCTTTGCATAAATGGAGGCATTACTTGTATGGAACCAAATTTGAAGTCTTTACTGATCATAAAAGCTTGAGGTACTTGTTTTCTCAGAATGAACTTAATATGAGACAATGTAGATGGATGGAGAAATTGAAGGATCATGATTGTACTATCCTTTATCATCCAGGAAAGGCAAATGTTGTGGCAGATGCACTGAGCAGAAAGACTTATGTTTCTTGCTTGATGATTCGTGAATGGAAATTGTTAGAAGACTTGCGTGATTGGAGTCCTTGTGAATCAAATCATGAAATAGAAGAGGCTACTTGGGAAACCGAGAAAGAGATGCGAGATAAATACCCGAGCCTATTTGAAAATCTTGGTAAGTAAAATTCGTGGGCGAATTGTCTTTAAGGTGGGGAGGATGTAACGCCCATCCTATTTCTTGTTAAATATTTGACTTACTTGTTAAATACTTGAACTTGCATATTATGTGCTAGTTTTACTTGGGTTAATTTCTTAACTGCTTTAGAATATTAAGGTGATTAAATGTTTAGTTTTGACTTTTGGGTCATTTGTGAAAATTTGACTTTAGGGGCCTTTTGTTAAAAGTGAAACTTGAGGGCCTAGGTGTCATTCTTGGAAAGTTGAATGTATATCTTCTTGAAATTGCCTGGGAATGATTATTCTCAAACTTTCTTACGCTCTCTCCGTGAAAAAGAAAAGCTAGGGTTAGGTTTTTATCCTATTCTCGACTCCTCGAGCTTAATTATCCCTCTGTTCTCGAATCCGATCCCAGATAAATATTCGTGGCGTTGAATAGAGCGTTCCAGGCCGAACAGAAATTAATTTGGGTAAACTTGATTTCGTAGTAGGTAAGTTATTAGCTCCCCCTTGCTTGTAATAACATGCATATATGTTATTCCTGATACTTTTGTTTGTCAATTTCGTGTTTGAGGCAATTTCTGTGATACTTGTAATTTTGGGACAAAGGGAGTATATCCTACTGGGTAAAAGTAATGAAAGAAACTTGAAATAAGTTGTTGAGCTTGATATGCCTTCCTAGGAATTGTTAATATGTTAGTAAAAAGTTACTCATACGCTTGGGACGGGGAATTTTAGGACTGGAAAGAAATTTAGTGTTTGCTGAAAATTGTACCAGGCGCCCGCCCACATAGATACCAAGCGCCCGCCCATTTCATCAGAAGTTTTGGTTTCAAAAGTGCTATAATGAGCGGCCGCCCGGTCCATTGTAGGCGCCCGCCCGGTCTCCTGTTTCAACAAAAGTGTTTTAAATCTAAATTGAAATGAAAGCTTACCCCTCCTAAGGCATATAGCCTTAGTATAAGATGTCCTAGCAAGTGTATATGTACCTTTTGGGGCATTAGAACTTGGCCTTGAACATGAGTGCTTATTGAATTAAAATGAGAACTTAAGTATAAGAGTAGTAATTTTTCTTTATGTCTTGAAAGTGCTATGAACAAGCACTAATGTGTTATACTGGTCTTGAAACCAATGATTGTGAACCTTAGGGGCATTAGAACAAAGTTTTAGACTTGAACATCTTAAGAATAGGATTAGGATTTTGTAAAAGTAAATGTATAACTCTTATACATGCTTGAATATCCAAATATTGTAGTTATAACTTGAAGTATAAGACAATAAAATCTTGTACATGACTTGAACATCCAAAGAATTGGATTAAGACTTGAATATGAGATAATAAAATCTTGTACATGACTTGACGCTAATACATATGTATGGTAATGAACTAGAAAGTGCTATGAACAAACACTAACTTGTATGAGACATGTTCTTGTTGTATGTGTGCAAACATTGCATATAGTTGCTTGATAACAAGGTGACTTTGAGCTAGTCCACTACTTTTGGATTAGTTCTTCTCCCATAGTTCAAGTAAATACCTACTTGTACATTCTTGTGTGAGTCCAGCTGGTTCTCCTTGCTTGTTCGGAAATATATAGGTTCACGCTTATCGCGAGAGCTGGGGCTTAAGTGATAATCGGGTCCCTATGTATTTGCGCTTGACCCCTTACTACCGGCCATAGTAAGGGCATAGCTTCCTTGGTTGGAGCAATACGCCTGACTTAAGTGAATGCTAAACTCTTGAACACCGTGAGTCTTGATCTTGGGAATGACACTGGTTACCGGGTCTTCTGATATATACTGAATAAGCAGTTTCTTGATATTGATCGTGATTTGTCAAAGTAATAAAAGCTACGACAACAATGGTATTCTTGGGAGGAATAAGGAAGGAAGCAATATCCTTTATAACTTGCTTGTTTAGCCTTATGTGCTACTTGATGACCGGCTTAGCCTCTCATATACTTGTTACTTGATGATACTTGATATATGATTACGTGAGTATCTACTTGAATTGCATGATAACATGTCATGTAGTTGCATATAATAGCTTACTGAGATTTATCTCACCCCGTTTCTTGTTTTATTGTTTTCGTTAGATCAAAGGAAGGCTAGTGATAGCGCGCAGTGAGGCTCGTCATAGCTGGGAGCTTACTACGCAAGTGGTTATTCTTTTGGGGATCATGGTCCTTTTACATTTTGGTGAGGACGATGTATTATGGGTTTTGTAACTCAGTATTTTTGGGTAGACTTGTTGTCTCTTGTTTCTCTAGACATCTTGTAATGCCAGCTTATGTGCTAGGCATTTCTTCTGCTGTGTATTGGTTTTAATTTTCTTGTCTAGAATTCGTGGTGTGAGCTATCTTAGCTCCTTACTCTAGAGTATATATATCGTGTCAGTTTGTTATAAACAGTTATCATCCAGTTTCTTGTTAGTTTCTTGATTCTCGTTAGTCACGCGCATCCGGGTTCGAGGTTCTATTAAGGGATCCCGGGACCTGGGGGCGTGTCATAAGGATATCAAATGATATAACTATATGAGATTTAATTATAACATTTGACCATGACATAAATCTCATAGGTGCGTCATGTCCAGTACTTGTTCACCAACGAGTACCCATAAGTTTAATTTGTATCACATACACATGATCATCATATGATCATCGATTAAACTTATATTAGTTCTTCATAAGTACTAGGGATGGGGATTATTATAATAAACATGTAAAACATATAATAATCCAAAGTTGTTATCTCCATAACAAATGAGAACATGATGTAACGCAAGGCCTTTCTCAAGGGCCTAAGGCATAATCTCCAACACAAAGGAGATATCAAAACGTGTTAAGGAAAGATATTGGAGACCACCCACTAGTGCACGGTACTCAGTAGGATTAGACAGGGGAGTACCTGAGTTGATAGAGAGAGCGAGATTAGGAGCCATAAGAATTGGAACAGGATTAGCAGCGGACATATGAGCACGAGAAAGAAGATCACTAATATATTTTTGTTGACTTACGAAAATACCATGGGGATGGGGTAGAACTTCCACACCAAGAAATTAAGATAGGGTTCCAAGATCGTTAAGAGAAAAATGAGAGGAAAGAGTGGAAATAAAAGAGTGAAGAAGGGAAGGATTAGAGCCCGTAATAATTATATCATCGACATAGACGAGAAGGTAAATGAGACCAAGAGAGTGACGGAGAATGAAGAGGGAAGAATCAGAGACACAGTTGGTAAACCCAAGAGAGAGTAAATAATTTTTTATCTCATTATACCAAGCACGAGGTGCTTGTTTGAGATCGTAGAGAGCCTGACGGAGTTTACAAACATAGGAGGGGTGAGACGGACTAGAGAACCCAAGAGGTTGGGACATGTAAACATCGTCAAGTAGAGAGCCTTGAAGAAAGGCATTGTTAATATCAATTGGTAAAGAGACCAGCGATTGGATATAGCAAGAGAAAGAATGAGACGAACAGTCGTAGGTTTAATGACCAGACTAAAAGTTTCAGAGAAATCAAGACCTGGGCGTTGATGGAAACCCTTACCAACAAGACGGGCCTTGTAGCGATCGACAGTTCCATCCGAATTGTATTTAGTGCAGAAGACCCATTTGTAACCAATCAGGTTTTGAGAAGGGAAGGGGGAACAAGATCCCAAGTATGGTTTTTTATTAGAGCATCATATTCATTTTGCATGGCATCACGCCACACTTTGCTTTTGAGAGCTTGGGTAATAGTAGTTGGTTCTGGGACAGAAGAGGGAAGACAGATGTGAAGATTTAGTTTAGTAATTGGTTTGCGAATGTTGTGTTGAGAACCAGGGCCAGATTTGATAGGCAAGGTTGCAATTGTGGATGGAGGCAAAGGATCAGAGGTGGAAGTAGTGGCTGTGGTAGAGGAACTGGCAGAAGGAGAGGCTGCCGAGGTGTTTGGTGTAGGGAAGGTGGGGTTGTCGGTGAGGCAGTAGGGGGTCCGATTGGACAGAAGGTGCGGGTGGAGAGGTAGGTGGTGCTGGAAGAACAGGTGGGGAGGGCGTGATAAAAGTTTGTAGGAGTAGGAACTGTGGATTGGGGGGAGAGGAGAGGGAGTTGTATGGTGCACCACTCATCCATATTGGATGTAGGAGGAGAGGCGGATAGATGGAGAAGGGGAAACTGTGTTCGATAAATTTTACGTGATGAGAAGTAAATATTTTATGATAGGAAATATCAAGACAATAGTAGGCACTCTGAGTAGAGGATTAACCTACAAAAATACAAGGTTTTGATTTAGGTTCAAGTTTATGAGTATTGTAAGGGCAGAGCCACGGGTAGCACAAGCAACCAAAGCTTGGTAGTTTATGATAGTTTGGAGGATGTTTATGTAAAGTGAGGAAAGGAGAGTTGAGTTTTAAGGTGGGGGTAGGCATTCGATTAATAAGATAGCATGCCGTAGAAAAGGCAAAAGGCCAGTATTTTAGAGGCATGGACGAGTGAGTGAGAAGAGAGAGACCAGTTTCAACGATGTGTCTGTGACGGCGTTCTGAGTACCCATTATGTTCAGGGGTATAGGGGTGGAGATGTGTCTGTACCATGAGAAGCAAGAAGGAGATGGAAACCAATGTACTCTCCTCCGTTGTCACTGTAAATAGTGAGAATGGGACGATTAAAATGTTTTTCCACTAAGAGTTTAAAGTGAGAAAAAACAGTGGTGGCGTCATTTTTATGTTTGAGGGGGTAGAACCAAATATATTTAGAATGGTGATCAACAAATATTATGTTGTACTTAAAGCCATCATAGGAAGAGATAGGAGAAGTCCACACGTCACTGTATAATATATCAAGAGGACCAAACAATTTTATTGAATTATGATAAAAAGGGAGTTTATGACTCTTATTACAATCACAAGAATTGCAATGAAAAGAACTAGAAATAGGAATTTGTAGACTAAAGCTATGACTGAGATAACGTAATATTGAAGATGACGGGTGACCAAGACGATGATGCCAGTTGATGGTGGACTGCAAGACGGAAGAGTGAACGCTAGGAGTGACAGGATTCCATTCGTAGACACCAGAATTAGTTGGACCTTAGAGAATGATGGTGCCCGTGGATAGGTCCTTCACAACATAAGAAGAGGGTAAGAAAGTGATGGAGGAGTTATTATCTTGACAGAATTTTGAAATAGAAATAATATTGCGGGAGATGGAAGGAACAAAAGAACATTATTAAGACAAAATTTAGAGGAGGGAGTAGAGAGAGAGGTAGAACCATTATGGTAATAGGGAGACCAGAAACATCTCCAATAATCAGTTCCTCAGTACCATCGTACGGAGAATGAAGTGCCAAAGTTTCAAGATCATTTGTTGCATGATGCGTAGCTCCACTATCAAGTAACCAGGAGGGAGTAGACGGGCGGGTAGTGGTGGCGGCATAGGCAAAAGGAGGATTAAGGTTAAAGGAATGGCTGGGAGGATGGGTTGGATTGGAAAAGGGTGTAGTTGGGATGTTGACGTGAGGGTATTGAGAGTGAAAAGCTGGATATTGAGAGAGGTAATGACCAGGGGTGCGACATCATTGACAATGCCCTTGAACGAAGTAGATTGCCGAGAGGTAGAGGGATTGGTATTATGGGTGGTTGTGGATAAGAGGCCCGGATTAAGAGAGGAGTTGCGGGGAGGGAAGGAACGAGAGGGTGGTTTGGCAGCATAGTTGACGGTAGTTGGAAAAGGGGTAGGGTTTTTGGATTTGTGTTTGATGGAGAGTTCCCTATTGAGGAGCTTTTCATGAAGCTCATTAAAGGAATCGGAGTATCACGGCTTTGAACTGCAGAGATTACAATATCGTAATCGGGGTCATTAAGTAGGTCAAGGACTCTGTCAACTATATCGTCAGAGTCAAGAGGCCGTCCAAGAGACGAGAGTTGATCACAACAAGTTTTAATTTCTTGCATGTAATCAGAAACGGAGCGAGAGCCTTTGGAGATGATTTTGAAGTGGTCTTTGATTTGTTTGAGGTATCCTTTAGAGGGTTTGCGTACGTTTTTGGCTAGAGTTTGCCAAGAATCAAGGGTGGTAGGGCATTGAGAGATGAGAGGAACAATGTTGGCCGAAAGGGTTCCAACAAGGGCACCAAGAATCAGTTTATCCTGGCGGAACTAGGTGGTGTAGGCAGGATTCAAGGTGGTGGTTTGTTTGGAAGGGGTGGCGGCATCAGAAGCAGTGGCTGGAGTATCGGCGGTGGTAGGGGTGATTTGTTTGGGAAGAGTAGGGTGGGTACCGTCTATGAATTTGTAGAGATCATGGCCAATGAGAGTTGCCTCGATTTGGATTTTCCAGGAGATATAGTTGGTGGAGGAGATTTTGAGAACATGAGAAAGAGAGATCACGCTGAGAGGGACGTTAGGTTCAGTAGTGTTAGGGATGACGGAGAGATCAGGGGAGGCCATCAGAAGGTTGCCGAGAAGGAGAAGGAGAGGATGCGAGGTAGGGTTGCGGCTGGAGAGGAGTAGAAAAAAAATTGGATCGTTATGCTCTGTATACCATATGAGGTTAGAATGAATTGATGTTATTGATGAATGAATTACAAGTTTATATACAACCCTAGGCTCCTCTATATTAGGTAAAGATAAATACAAATATGGAGATAATTACAATCAACTAAATAAGGTAAATAGATACATAACAATATTGACTAAGATTGATCACGATCTTTTGAATCTCTATCACTCCCAACATGAACTCTGGTCCCATGTCCTTTATGTCCTCCAGCGCAGCACAACCCCATCATAGATTTGAAAAGCGTCAAGCCATCTCCGATTGCAGATCTAGTTATGGTTTTGGTTCTTGAAGTTTATAGTGTTTGGTATAATAAAATTGTAAAGTTTTGATCTAGTTCATTGTTGACATGGAGCGTTGGATTAGGGATGGCCAAACCGGACCGGAACCGGACCGGAACCGGAAAACCGGACCGGAACCGGACCGGAAAAGCCCGGAACCGGAGCAAACCGGGGAGGAAACCGGAACCGGACGAACCGGAACCGCAAGGCATGCGGGCCGGTTCAGGGTCACATATATGCCGAACCGGACCGGAACCGGAACCGGAACCGTACCGAAAATCCCTTGTTTTTCAATAATTTTAAAGGAGAGGACCGGAACCGGACCGGAACCGTACCGGAACCGGACCGAACCGGACCGAACCAGAACCGTATTGTGCCAAACCGGAACCGGGGTAAATGCGGGCCGGTTAAGGGTCACCCTTTTGACGAACCGGAACCGGCGATTCCGAACCGGAACCGGGCCCGGAACCGGTTTTGGCCATCCCTACGTTGGATGATTGTTAATTTAAACTCAAATCTATATAGTTTTGTTGATTTTTGCTTCATTTTAAAGTTTCTTTACATA
Organism: Campanula takesimana; assembly: GCA_026119855.1. NCBI lineage: Eukaryota > Viridiplantae > Streptophyta > Magnoliopsida > Asterales > Campanulaceae > Campanula > Campanula takesimana. Next base: position 16,157 of record JAOWBW010002933.1, read on the forward strand.
CAGTTATTGTTATTTTTGGATTTTTTTGGTCAACATGGTTCTGAGTCTCACAATTAAAAATGCTTGAATTGATTTAATATTTGGTTGAGCATTATTCAGCAAAATCTCAGATTCAATGTATCTGAGCTAAAAATTGGTTCGAGACATAACTCTCAAAGTGTTTTTTTTTTTTTTTTTTTAAAGATTTTCCTAAACATGCCCTTTTTTTTACTCTGAGACACAACTATCACAGTTTTGCCTATGAGAGTGGAGATTTAGAATTTGTTTACTCTAAGACATAGCTATGAGAGTATCAGAGTGTCTGAGAGTTAATTCTCTGAGTTTTCATGGCTTTGAGACATGGCTCTCAAAGTATATGAAAGTTAGTTTTGAGAATTTTAATGACTCTGAGATATGAATCTTTTGAGAATTTTAATGACTCTGAGATATGAATCTCAAAGCGGAATGTGTCCTAGAACTCAAAGCAACAAGCAGATCCCGCGTATAAGAGGGCATAATGGAGTATTTTCGTCCCAAGGGTGTATAAGAAATAAATAAAATTTCAGAGTTCTCATAGATAACAAACGTTTGTATTAAGCCTGGCAATTGGGCAAGTCGGGTCAGGTTCTAGCGGGTTGGCAGGTTAAGCCGGGTCTACCCGCCACAACCCGTTTAAATTTACGGGTCAAACGGGGCGAGTAACAGGTTGTGACGGGTTGACCCGTTTATATTTTTGTTTTTTTTTACCTTAGGATGTCGACCCAAGCTATTTGTTCTCGCGGGTTGAAACGGGTCGAAACGGACGGATTGAGTCGGATCGACCCGTTAAGCTTCGCGGGTTGAGATGAGTGAGCTTTAACCCGCTAACTTAACGGGTAACCGGCCACAATTGCCGGGCCTAGTTTGTATGAAGGCTTCTAAGGAAAAAAAACCCACATTTTTACTACTACCGAGTACCGACCAGTACCTGGCACTCGCCTAATCACAGTACATTGGCATCCCTACTTCCCACCGCCGCCGTCGCCGTCCCCCTTGCTTCCGATCTGCCATTGACGGGTAAGTTTACAAGTCAGTATTCTCAAAGCTTATTTCCAACTTGGTTGATCTCCTCGGATCTAGGGCTATAAGATGATGGAATCTGATTGTTAAGTTTGAAAACATAGAACTGCTTTGATTGCTTAGGTGCAAATTGCAATTGGATATACGAGATTTATCTTTTCTCTCTGCTAATGTGTTTCTTGTTTGAGATCTGTAGTTATACTTTACATTTCTGGGTTTCTTCCTCTCTTTTAAGTTCCAAATTTGAGAATTCTTTGTTGCATATCAGTCTCCATTTTTTTTTTTTTTTTTTTTTATTTCATCAATTTTCAAATCTTTTTTTTAATTAGCTTAAATCAGTAATATTGTAGCAGATTGAAATATGTTGTGAGGAATATTTTTGATCTGAAATAATTTGATTATGCAATTAGGATTCCCAGCAGTGATGCATCATATCTTTCATCTCATAATCACGGTGATTATTGTTTTGGAAGTTTTATGGCCTTTGACAATTCTATTAATCTATGGAAGTATTTTCACTCTCAAGGCAAAACAATACTCAGGCCACTCAATTTACGTATCTAAATTCAACTATATCACCAAAAATTGCCTAAGGCCATTTTAGTTATACTAGGCACTAATTTTGGGGCTAACATACGTCTTTCCGGATTAAGCCATTAGACTTTGTACTTTTAGGGGATGATAGATGAAACTGTATGATAGATGAAACTTGTTTTGGCAAAAAAACAATGAAATCCAATAATAGAGAAAAATGGAATGCGTGAGTCGGATTTTGATTATGCTAAGGAGGGTGCCATGGAATATAATTAAAAAGGTTATGAAAATAATGAGAATTACTCGATCATGTAACGAGGAAAATCCTTGAGATAATAATCTCTTAGGAAAAACCTCGGGAGGTGATTATGAGCACCTGCCTTCCCTAACTATTGTATTGATCTATAGAGTGATTACAAGCTTGGAATTATGGAGAGATTACAGAGGTAAAATATGTGAAAGAGTGTGTGTGATTGTCTTTCTTCATAACCCATTAAATAAGTAAAAAAAGATAGAGAAATACCCTAGCTAACAATCTATGTTAAAAATCCGGGTATTATCTTGATAAATATTTGACTTGGTCTTCTCTTTTGTTGAAAATAGGTCATGTAGCACGTTTTTACTCAGCTGTAACTAAGTAAAATAGTTAGGATAATTATAAATAATTATTGATAATTCTGCCAGAGGTGAAGTTGTCTGCATGTTGATCAATATGTCGCCGTCTGGAAATATACCCATAACCATCTTTCCTAGAATCGTGGGATCAAATCTATCTCTTAACAAAGTCTATCCATCCGTTGATATAAGTCTTTTACCACGTGATTTTCAAGGTTTAAGCTGCAAAGAATGTTTTATTAAGGTAAAAAAACTTTATTATTCATAACTTACTGAACACGGAGATGTCCACATGCTGGCAACACTCAAGATGTCGTCCTCTGTAAAATGTAAAATGTGGCCATAACAATTGCCCCCAAAACTTACCTGTTACGGAATACTAAGAGGTAAGTTTTTCAAACCTCGAAAGTGATGATGGTCATTGGTTGGACAACTGCTTGGTAGAAGTGCTTCCATCCTCTAAAGATTTGAACATTTTCTCTTCTTCAAAAAGTTTCAAAAAATCTTTTAGGAAAACCAAGAGGTATTGCAAGGTGTCGTCTTCCATCAATATGTCTACAAGTATGTTTCTCCTTAAGATGACCTGCACTTCAAACTTTAAACATAGATGTTGTTCTTTTTATTGTTTCTTTGCTTTATTCAGGATGTTAATTTCTTGTGTAAGATGTAGAAATCTTTATATCACTTAGTTGACATGTTAATGCCAAAAACCAGATGTCTTTAGATGACATGTCAATGCCATAACCAATTGAATTTTCTTATGGTCAATATTTGATTAAGTGGAAATAGGGGGTGCGTACATATAAACATACGTGCCCATTCCTCACCTTAACCAACATTGAAATCGTGCGCTCCAGGCGAAGGTGTATCAACCTTAATTGAAACGAAAGAAATTAATTTCTTTAAACCTTTGAAGGGCTTAAGTGCCTTAAACTGAAGATGAGACGGCCAGTCTCAAACGTTTGTCTTCGTAAAGTCTCGAAGTCTTATTCAAAATGTTAAAATCTTGCAAAATGACGACATGTTAGAAGTACGTGACATCTTGACTGATGTCACTTTCATTTAATGAAAGTAAACTTGCATAAATAACTTTATTAAAATGAATGGAAATAAAGTAAAGTTTATTCAAATATCGAGGTAAGTTCATACCTGACTTATTATCTTAAGATGTCGACAATTTGAAATGATACTGACATATGAAGTACGTCTTAAGATGGATAGCGTTCCAAGATCTGGGAATCCTTATGCTGACGCTTTTCCATAAGCCTTTGTTTGTTGCACCTTGTCTTCTTCAAGTCTGATAAATCTTGATGCCCTGTTGCGTACATCTTCCATTCTCTTGCAAGGGTTCATCACCAATTCCTCATAGAACGGGGAATCTTTCTTTAGACCCATTCTAAAGGCTTCCGTTGCCGTTGCCATATCAAGGTTGAGAATTTCCAAGACTTCTTTATTGAACCTGTTGACGTAGTCTTTCAAGCCTCGGTAGGTTGTTGGATAATGCGGTAAAGATCGCTGGTAAGCTTCTCAAACTGTCTGCTACAAGAGAATTGGTTGTTGAACATGTTGACAAGCTGAGCAAATGACGCAATAGATCCTGGTGGTTGACGAATCAACCATTTCAAAGCTGGTCCTACCAACGTTGAGCCGAACCCTTTACACAAGCAAGCTTCTCTGAATTGAAGAGGTATTCGGACAATTTCTATTTTCTCCTGGTAGTGGACGACATGTTCCTCAGGATCAGTGCTTCCGTCATACAGCTTCATGGTTGGAACGGTAAATCCTTTGGGGATGTTGACATGTGCGATGGCTGGTACAAAGCGCGACTGGTTGTAATATGTTGATGAAACTTGTCGAATGGGAGGAGTGACACCGGGCACGTTCATGACCATATCCCTTAATTCTTGAAGTTGCTTTGCGATGTAGTTACCTGCAAAAGGGTTAATAGCACGAGCAGTATTATCAAAAATATAATTTGAATTGATATTACCAAAGGGATTAGCGTTGTCAGCGGAAGATGTCACAACGGTGCTATTGGTGAAAGTGGCTCCTTCTGGTGACATTCCAAAGATGTTATGCGTAGAAGGCGGAACATAGGTGTTTCTTTCCATGGGTAACTCAAAGATACTAGAAGCAAAAGGTGTCGTCATCATTGGAGATATCGTCATCATTGGAGATGTCATGATCCCTGCATAAGTTGCTGAAGCCATATGGATTAATTCATTGAAGACCTGTAAACTTCCCCCATGATCGAAATTGAGAACTTTGGGGCGAATCGGGGAGACATCATCCATCCTTTCAGTTAACATCTTCTGTTCCTTCTGCATCTTCACTAAGGTGTCAGCCATCAGAGAGGTGTTGTCCTGTTGTCTGTCAAGTTGGTTCTTCATCTGGATGAGCATGTTCTTGATGTCGACATCAGGAGTCGAAGATGACTACTTCTTGCCGGTTCCTGAAGGTGGTGGCATCGTGGGACTGGTAGCTGACGTCTTATTGAGATTGATGCCCCCAGGCGGAATGTTCATGCTACCTGTTGTGACGATGGCTTTGCCGGAGGTCGAGCTCATAGGTTGGGTAGACGTGGTTGTTTGAAGATAACCCAAATAATTAAAAAACCAAAGGCCCCTCGATGGGCGCCAAATTGTTTTGGCAAAAAAACAATGAAATCCAATAATAGAGAAAAATGGAATGCGTGAATCGGATTTTGATTATGCTAAGGAGGGTGCCATGGAATATAATTAAAAATGTTATGAAAATAATGAGAATTACTCGATCATGTAACGAGGAAAACCCTTGAGATAATAATCTCTTAGGAAAAACCTCGGGAAGTGATTATGAGCACAATTGCCTTCCCTAACTATTGTATTGATCTATAGAGTGATTACAAGCTTGGAATTATGGAAAGATTACAGAGGTAAAATACGTGAAAGAGTGTGTGTGATTGTCTTTCTCCATAACCCATTAAATAAGTAAGAAAAGATAGAGAAATACCCTAGCTAACAAACTATGCTAAAAATCCGGGTATTATCTTGATAAATATTTGACTTGGTCTTCTCTTCTGTTGAAAATAGGTCATGTAGCACGTTTTTACTTAGCTGTAACTAAGTAAAATTAGTTAGGATAATTATAAATAAGTATTGATAATTCTGCCAGAGGTGAAGATGTCTGCATGTTGATCAAGATGTCGCCGTCTGGAAAATATACCCATAACCATCTGTCCTAGAATCGTGGGATCAAATCTATCTCTTAACAAAGTCTATCCATCCGTTGATATAAGTTTTTTACCACGTGATTTTCAAGGTTTAAGCTGCAAAGAATGTTTTATTAAGGTAAAACAACTTTATTATTCATAACTTACTGAACACGGAGATGTCTACATGCTGGCAGCACTCAAGATGTCGTCCTCTGTAAAATGTTGCCATAACAAAACTGGTGCTACAAAAGAGCTCTTTGACTATGCGTGGGGTCCAAGGAAGGGCGGAGTCCATACGGGCTTAATGTATACTCCCTCCGTCCCATCTCATTTGAGACTTATTTCCATTTTGGTCCGTCTCACTTCACTTGAGACTCCCCAAAATGGTAATCTTTTTATAATTTTATATTCAATCTACCCCACCCACTCATTCTATCTCTTCATTTTCGGCCAAACATTTCATTCAACCAACCTACTATTAACCCCACTCATTCTCTCTCTTCATTTTCTATCATACATTTTCCTTATTTTATTCTTTTTCCTTAGTTATTGTGCCCACCTCTTAGGTCTCAAGTGAGGTGGGACGGAGAGAGTATTATACTTATGTAATTTCTAAGAGTGTATTGCAAGTATATATATTGTCCTTTTTTTACTTTGAGGTCATTTTTAATATTTTGACTTTAAGCGATTTTGGTGGAAAATATATAGTAATTACTTAATAGTGTAGTGCAAGTTTATATTGGCATATGATATTTGTTAAAGGTGAACTTAACTTCATTAAAGATTGGCACATTTCGGGACGGAGGGAGCGCTGTTATTTTCCTCTTTTCCTTCATGCTATATTGTTAATTTTTATCAGTAAAGTTGTACTTGTACTAATAGTACAAAGCTTGGTCATTGTCTTTCTGCAGTATGCACCACCTATCCCTAAGGCAAATGCCATGATCTAGTTTATCACGTCTCACAAATCATAACCGCATCACCACCGGCACGGACCCTGAAACTTCATTTTGTGTAAATCTCCCTTTGCTGTTGGCTTCAATCATCTGCTGTAAGTTAATCCTCTCACCAATCCAAAGCAGTGTTCTAAAAGACGTCCGTCTAGGCCCCGCCTAGGCGCTAGGCGTTCATGAAACGCCTAAGTCCCGCCTATGATATTATAACTATTTCTAAATTCTCGGCCCCGCCTAAGTTCCGTCTAGATCCCGCCTAGGCGCTGCTGCGGCGCCTAGCGACCGCCTAGCGTTTTTTAGAACATTGATCCAAAGTAATGGAAAATATTAAAGATGAATTTCAGATCTGATTTTTTTTTTTTTTTTTTAATTTAATTATTCTCATTGAGGAAAGACACATATGAATCAGGATTATGAATTGATTCTTGCATTTGCTTATTGAATATCATTAATTGTCTTTCTTAGTAACAGAATGGGAGAGCTAGAAGTTGAAAAACATGTTAACTACATCTTATCTGTTGAAAAGAAAAACGATGACTTTCAATCCGTAGTAATGGAGCATCTTCGAATGAATGGAGCATACTGGGGATTAACGACCCTAGATTTATTGGGGAAGCTTGAAACTGTGAAACAAGAAGAAGTAATTTCATGGATTATGAGTTGCCAAGACAAATGTGGTGGTTTCGGAGGTAACGTTGGTCACGACCCACATTTACTCTACACCCTTAGTGTAGTACAAGTATTGGCCTTATTCGATAAAATAAATATACTCGACATTGATAAGGTATCCAGCTACGTAGCAAGCCTCCAGAATGAAGATGGATCCTTTTCAGGTGGGCCGAATGACTACTAAATGTAACGTACTCTTTAGTGTCTAAAAAATGCTATGTACTTTCCCAAAATACTTTCAAATAATGCAAAAAACATGAAGCCTTCACAAATTTTTACAAATAATGCAACGGTTTTTGGCATCAGCTTGCATTATTTAATTTTTATTTTTTTTGGAAAGTACATAGATAAAAATGGGTCCAGTACGTTGCATATATCACTAATTTTCGCTTTTCAGGTGACATATGTGGTGAAGTTGACACGAGATTCTCTTACATTGCTATATGCACTGTCGCATTATTGGACCGTTTGGACAAAATAAACGTTGAAAAAGCCGTAAAATACATCGTTAGCTGCAAAAACTTGGACGGGGGATTCGGGTGCACACCTGGCGCTGAGTCACACGCGGGCCAAATCTTCTGCTGTGTGGCTGCACTTGCTATAACGGGTTCTCTTCACCATGTTGACAAAGACCTTCTAGGGTGGTGGCTTTGTGAAAGGCAAGTGAAAAATGGAGGTTTAAATGGGCGACCCGAGAAGCTTCCGGATGTTTGTTACTCTTGGTGGGTCCTCTCTAGCTTGATTATAATTGACAGAGTTCATTGGATTGATAAAGAAAAGCTTGTTAAGTTTATATTGGATTGTCAGGATAAAGAGAAAGGGGGGATTTCTGACAGGCCGGATGACGCTGTTGATGTTTTTCATACATATTTTGGAGTTGCGGGTCTTTCGCTTTTGGAGTACCCGGGAGTAAAAGCAATCGATCCGGCTTATGCTTTACCGGTTGATGTTGTTAATAGGATTTTCATTGGTAAATAAACAACTTACTGTATTTATAGAGGGAGTTTAAGTTTTCGTGTTCGCCCTTTTTTTTTTTTTTTTTTTTTTTTTAAGGAGATCTGAATTGTTTTCCCATCTGTTAGTTTTATAGTTTTAAGATGCAGAGGAAATAAGGATAGGTTTTGGTGGTATCAGAGTTGTTAGGTCAATCCTCGGCTGCAATTATCTTAATCAGATTCTAACATCTCTTCTGTTTTCTTCTATATCAGTCAAAACTCCATACAGTTGATCTTTTGACCCGCTTTTAGCCATGACTAATAAATGGGTCGGCGACTGAAGTCCCGGTGAACGGCGGACCGTAACTATAAAGGTCCTAAGCCTTCCGAATAAAAGGTAACGTATAAAGGTCCTAAGCCTTCCGAATAAAAGGTAACGTTGTGTATTTTTTTATTTGAGAAAATTTTGGGGGAAACTAGTTCCTCCATAAGTTATAAAAAATTATGTTTTATAGGGTTTAAAGTTTAGGGTTTAAGGTTTAGGGTTTATGATCTAGGGTTTAAGGGTTAAAACATGACTTTTTATAACTTATGGAGGAACTAGTTTCCCTCAAAACATACTTTTTTTTTCTTCCATACAATACCTTTCTTTTAAGAAGTAGATTACCAGGTACTTATATGGTAAATATTTAAAATAATGCACTCCCATTCTTCATATTTAACATGAAAAAGAAAAAATGATGAAGAATCAAAAGATGTCTTATTTGGTGTAATGTTTTTCTTTGTGCAATTTATTCTCCCAAATTTAAGAGATATTATCCTAAAATAAATGTTTGTTTTATTGTATCTTAGTATTAAGAAAAATTGAGCAATAAATTTACACTGATTTAATTATCTTAATAAAATTATACAATTTATATTGATATACTATTATAAATATTATTCATAACAATTTTTAAATTTTCATTAAAATAACTAAATTTACTTAAAATCATTGCACAAAGTTCTTTCATACTTACGTAAAAAAAAGGGTATTCTGGGACAAAAAGAGTACATATTACAAATTATATTAAGGGCTGTACTCCTGTGAGACGGCTCACAGCCGACCCGCCGAGCCAAGTTTTTTTTTTTTTTTTTTTTTTTTTATTTGCCCCCAACTTTTTTTCCCCTGCCATTTTTTGCTCGCCAGCAAAAGTAACACTTTTTATAAAGAAATGTAACACTTTTTTTTTTCAAAAATGTACCACAAATTTACTGAAATAGATTAAAAATAACATGAGATTGACTACTAAACTAATGTAACATTTTATAATAATGAATGTAACATTTTTTTCTCAATTGTAACACTTATTTAGGGTTTTACATTCAATTGAAATGCAAAAACCGATTATATACATGATTTTTTACTCTTTTTTAAAGAAAAAAAGTAACATTTACTCTATAAAACTGTTACATTCATCTATATAACAAATTACAATCATATATGCATTGTGTTACACTTCAATTATTACTTTTTCTAACCACAAAAACTATTTTTTTTTTTCAAAACTGCTGTTACATCTTACAATAAAGTGTTACTTTTTAAGGATTGGGTTTATCCTTTCAATTGGAATGCCAAGTGAAGGGTCATGCCTTATCTCTTATCACAGACATTAATTAAGGATTGGGTTTATCATTTTAATTAATTTCGGATCAGTCATGGGAGTAGTATAAATAGAGCATCAAACCAGTGGAAGAAATACAGAAAAAAAGTACACAGTTTCCAGCAATATCTACCGCCTCTCTTTCTTTGCATATTGTTCATTCCTCCTTTGACCTCCTGCATTGCATACTCGTGGTGATACTGTCCAGGCACTAAATTCAATTCGCCGGAGTCTCTTAGTACAGAGAAGCATCCGGTTCGTGTGAGTTATCCTGGGAGACTAGCGTCTGACGACAACCTCAAGCACTCACGGTGAGGGGGCGAATAAGTCTTAAGGACAGTGTGTTCAACACACGGCTCGGCACAAATCAACCAGTCTACTTTCTGTTTATTTATTTTCAGTTTATTTATTTATTATTTATTCTGTAACAAGTTCTTTTTTGTAGAATTTTCCTAACACTTTCTGGTACAAAGGGAGTAATTGTTATTAGAAAATTGAAAAATAAAAGGGTGTAAAATGGTATCATAATATGAATTTTATCAAAAATTAAAGGGGCGTCAAATGCCAAATAGTATATTATATTTTTGTTGGGTATGCCCACATATATCTCAGTTTTAATGTAATAGGATTTATTAGATTTGATTGATCCATCACCTAAGTTTTATTTCATGGACTTTAGACCCACATGTAAGAAGTATTTATACTTCATTTTTTTAGGTTGTCCATTGTTATAGAATAGGCTTAGAAATAGGGCAAGACGATCAAGATTCAAGAAAATCACATTTTGAGCTGAGCCATGCGCCTATACGCCTATGCGCCAGCCTTCTAGCGCGTGCATATAAGCATTCTTCTAAGAAATGCTATGCGCCTCATTTTGATCATACGCGCCATGCGCCTCTTATGCCTTAGCGCGCGCAGTCTCTATGCGCCTCTTGGCTCAACGCGCTTCAAAGTGTTCATTCAACACTCAGTGATTTATTGAAGATTCAAAGACTTGAAGAGAATTCAAATTACGCCAATGATCCAACGGTGGTTAAAAGATGCATATACGCCTAATCTGTTGACACGTGTCCACAACGGTCACATTTATGTTGAGTGTCAAAATGGCCATAATATATGCATGCTCCAATCAACGAGCGACAACTCATCTTATCCACAAGGATCTCCAACGGCTAGTTTTTGGAAGTTCACTATAAATACCCCATAACTTCAACATTTTGAAGTTGCTGAGTTTTGCTAAGAATTTCAAGAATTTCTCTCTCAAAGCATTTGTTGAAGATTTGAAGATTGCCTTTGTTTTTCCAGAATTCCTCAAGAACATCTTCATACCTTCATCCTTAGCCCAGATCTTCAAGCTATAACACTTTAGTTTCATTGTGCTCTAAATCATAAAGATCTAAAGAGCCTTGATACTAAAATCACACACGCACCTCTTTAAGTTTGATCACTTAGATCCTTCTTTTAGAGATACACCGGTTATTATTTTGGATTTGTTCATTCATAGAATATTAGATCTTGAGTTAGTGTAGAAGCTCAAAAGTTGTAATTTGTAACACTTACTCATTATATAAGATCTCCATTAGAAATCCAAGACTAACCATCTTGGTAGAGGACGTTGATCTTTCATTGATCGAACCTCTCCAAATAGCTTGTGTTATTATCTTGTTATTTACTTTCAAGTTATTATATTCACTCACTATTTGCTTGTTTATTCATTGTAGATTGATTGATCTGAATTGTGTTGTGTTGTTAACTCATTTGCCTTAGTTTCTTATTTCACCCACTTTGAGCCAAAATACTTAGAGTGTGTGTGCGCCCCCTTATCATACTTTGCGCCTATTTACATTACTAAATTCCACTGTGCATTTCACTCACTCACTTAGGCGCATATCATAACGCTTATTTGATAAAGTGCGCATTTGCAATTGAGTTTATCAAGGGTACGAAAAGAATTTTAAAACAGCTATTCACCCCCCCCCTCTAGCTATTTTTCATACCCTTGTTGCCCTTTGGGACCAACAATTTTGTGTAATTTTTTAATTTAAAAGTTGCATCCTAGTTACCTGAGTTATACACGTTTCAGTTAGTTACAAAGTTTGTTTTCGTTACAATTCGATTTATATGTTTGTTAAATTGGTACATTGGTTCAAAATGGACAAACGGCTATTTATTTATTTTTAACGGTTATAAGTTATTAACACTAAAATATTTATAATGTGAACAATGATGCATAGTCGTTGGATCACTTGTGGTTAGACATGTCCAAATAGAACCGGGAACCGACGGAACCGGCGGGTAGAACCGGAACCGGGAACCGGCGAGAACCGGGAACCGCCGGAACCGGGAACCGAACGGAACCGAGAACCGGATTGAAACGGTTCGAATACGAATCCAACATATTTAGAACCGAGGAACCGGCGGAACCGGGAACCGAGGACCGAAACCGAGAACCGGGAACCGAACGGTATATACTGATATACATACTCCCTCCGTCCCAAAATACTTGTAGTTCTAGGATTTTCACACAAATTAAGAAAAAAAAAATTAATACATGTGTAATGGACTATATTACTCTTGGAACATTTCAAGTATCAAGACAATTTAATACTTTTACATTGATAACACTATCATAAATAAGGGAATATTTGATAAACAAATGTCAAAAATGTATAGATAATAGCAAAACTACAAACATTTTGGGACAAACTTCAACTCCTTAAACTACAAGTATTTTGAAATTGCGGAGTATTACATTTTAAACTACAAATATTTTGGGACGGAGGGAGTATTACATACTTAGTAGATGGTGAGATGGAACCGGTGGAACCGTCGGAACCGGAACCGGAACCGGCGGTTAGAACCGGGAACCGGGAACCGGATTAAGATGGTTCGAATACGGTTCCGGCCATTTGGGAACCGGGAACCGGCGGTTCCGGAACCGGGAACCGGAACCGGAACCGTTTGGACATGTCTACTTGTGGTACACCAGCGGTACACAAAAGTGGTAGAGAGGATTTCATCTCTTATTATATTAATTTACTTAAGTAGCAACCAAAGTTACAACAAACTCACGTAAATTGTAACATACAAACAAGCCATAGAGCTATATATATGCTGAATTCCCACGTACTATGTATATATGAAACAAATTGCACCCATGCATACAATTTTCAGATAATTTCCATGCTTCAGTTTTGAGGTTGGGCTTGCGCTTGCGCTTCGACTTCAGCAGCATTGCAGCAACCATACCCGCAATAACCATAATAGCATCCAACACCACCACCAGGATAATAGCCACCACCGGGATAATAGCCACCACCGGGGTATCCTTCATATCCACCGCCTGGGTAGCCTCTGTAACCCTGATCGTACTTAGCATCCTTTACTACATTTTTATCTTCAACTTCGGCGCTATTAGCTGAATGAATATAAATAACTGATTAGAAAAGCACAAAGGAATCAATTTATTCGTGTCTATACACTCCTCCGTCCCAAATCAATGTACGGGCACCGAAATTAAGGAGTTGATCAATACATAAGTATTATAACCGGAAAAATGGTATGATTTGAATGTGAGACACACAATTTAAGTTTATAGAATGACAAGCCGGGTAAGTAGAATATACTGTGTGTGTGCATGTATATATATATTATTCATTTGAATTAATTACTCACATTTGTCGAAAGAAACAGTACTGAAAGTTGTAGCAGCGACCTCGGAAGCAATGAGTAGAACAATGGCAAAAGAAAGGCCAAGCAAAAGGAATGTCTTAGAAGCCATCTCCAAATTGATGTTGTTTTAGGAAATTAAAGATTGGAATGGTGTAGCTATATAGGATGACAAAGATGGCTATTTATACAAGGATTTCTTGGAGAAGGAGAGGGAGATGGGTCATAAATTTGTTATTTATATTTTGATGAAATCAAAGTCAAATAATTTTTATTTTATTTTTTTGTATATCATGAGACAATTGAAATAAAAGAAAACCGTGGAAGATGATTGAGTAGTCATGTTAATCAAATGAAGAAGATGGCTAACATGTGGAAAAACTTCAAATTTACAAAAGATTACCAATCAACATGTGGTAGTGAAGCCAGATTTTTTTTTTTTTTTAAATGTAATAAATCATTTTCGCTAATTCTAAATGGTGTAAATTAAGTTTTATTTTATTTTTTCTTACGTAATTGGGAAATTATTAAAATCCTTGATTTTAGAAATTATTGATAAATTTACATTTAGTACTCTTTCTGTTTCAAAATACATGTTTATTTTGACTTCTCCCACATATTAAGAAATGCGTTAATACATGTAAAAAGACTCATCCACCCTTATAACAATCCAGTTCCCTAAGTACTTAAATGCTTATATAAGAGACATCCCACAATCATAAATAAAAGAATAATTAAATTGTATACAAGAATAAAGCTTCCTTAATAACAATAAAATATCAAATATTTTGAAATAATATGTATTTTGAAGGGATTAATTCAATTTCCTTTTCGTCCTTAATAACAATAAAATATCAAATATTTTGAAATAATATGTATTTTGAAGGGATTAATTCAATTTCCTTTTCGTCGTAGGCTTTTAGCTTGTACACATCCAAATTAAAGAGTGTCACTCGAGACTAGTGCATGTGTTTAAAGAGCGTTAGTTGTACTATTAAAAAGTATCAATGACATAATTAAAAGAATGCTAAAAATAGTGTTAAAGAGCATCAGAGTGTGTGTTTATAAGTTTCAGTTACTTAAAAATGACACTAAAAATAAACAATTATTATGTGCTTTAAAACAAAGAGGCTGTCTCTTGTACAACCGTCGCACGGCGTGCGACGGCGCCGAGCCGAGCTCTTTTTTTTTTTTTTTTTTTTTTGCCACCCCAACTTTTTTTCCTCCAACAAAAGTAACACTTATATAACGAAATGTAACACTTTTTTTATTCAAATGTAACACTTTTTAAAAAAAAAATGTACCACAATTTTGCTGCAATAGATAAAGATAACATAAAGATTGATAACTAAACTAATGTAACACTTTTTATAAAGGAATGTAACACTCATTTTTTCAAATGTAACACTTTTTTTCTCCGAAAATTAACATAGGATTGACAACTAAACTAATATTACATTTTATAAAAAATGAATGTAACGTTTTTTTTCTCAATTGTAACAGTTTATATTCTTAAATGTAACATTATATATGAAATGTAACAATTTTTTATTGAGAAAGTAACAATTGAAATGCAAGCTCAATTTTTTATTTTTTATTTTTTGGTAAAACTACTGTTACCTTTAACAGTAGAAAGTGTTATTTTTTGAAGATGAAAGTGTTACTTTTATCAGAACAGAGTGTTACATGTTAGCTGATGAGCAACTCAAACTTTTTGTGTGTAAAAAATATGTTTTTTTTTTTTAAATCAAACCATATCATGACCTATGTAGTTTTATTCGTCTCGTCGAGACGAACAAAACGGTATTTTTATTTTTATTTTTTCTGAGTTATACATCTCAAGATATAACATTTTAAAGTTATTGGGTTTTTTTTTTAAAAGGTGGACACGTGGCAGAGATCTGGAAGAGGGAGGGGTAGATCTGGCCGTCGGCGGTAGCGAAACAGGCAGGCCCGCGAACCAGCCGAGCGGACCACCCTTGCCGCACGCCGTGCATCCGCCGCACGCGAGAATTTGTCTAAAAGAAATTACACTTATTTATGAGAATGTTAATGCACATTTTAAAAACACGTTCTCTTAATTGTTTGGGATATTATTTGTTTTTTTTTAAGATTTGGCATTTTATTTATACTGTATAGATTAATTAGCAGGCTAAAATAAACAATCTGAAAGTTCCGTTGACAAATATATTGCGTAAATGAAATTGTGAGTCACGTAAAATGTGTGGGAGAAAACTTGATGACGTGTTTGTTTAGAATTTGTTCAGTGCACCCAGTTACTAACAGTTGGATTTAATAAACTAGTTTTTTTTTTTTTTTTGAAGGAGATTTAATAAACTAGTTAACAATAGCATGTTGATACTCCACGTGCATAAAATGTCAATTATTTAAAAATATAAATAATGTATCTTAAACATATTTAAAATAATTTCAAACCCTAAATCTTTTGCGATATCTTCCATTACTAAGGCATTCTTCATTTTCAATATCAATTAAATCTAGTACTATCAATTCTTCTTCCTTGATTTAATTTTATAGTAAAAATTCTATTTTGCATTTATTAGTTGTCAATTTGACAATTAATAAATGCAAAATTAGGATTTATTTCTAGATTTGTTCTTGTGTTATTTTTATTTTTCTTTTGTTGAATAAGTTGCCTACTTCTCGTTTTATTCTTATGCCTTCTCCCCTTTGTTGGGACCTTTTGTATTTTCCCCTTTGTTGGGAACCTTTGTCTTCTCCCCATTGTTGAGAGTCTTTGCCTTCTCTCCGATGTGAGAGCCTACAAATGATGTTAATATTGTTTCTTGGTTCAATGCTTGAGATGCTTGGTTCCGCATTTACTTCCGACTCAAATGCATCACTTGATCGTGTTTTCAAAGCCAAATTCTTACCGTGCGAGGGTTTATTAAAGGCCGATGATGAGCTGTGTCCAACTTTTGTTTCCATTTGGGCATCACAAGTTATAGTACCCAAGGACACTCATTGGAGATTTGGTTCGGGTGTTTGACCATCACTACTCGAGATGCTTTAGGCTTTTTATGTCTAGATCTTAATTGCATATATTATAATTTGGACGAGCCTCCGGCAGTTATGGAGCGCCGTCTTCTTAAATTTTATTAATGCAATTACTCCGTCCCAACGGAAGTGAGACTTCTTTCCCTTTTGGTCCGTCCCACCTCAAGTGAGACTGCCCAAAATGGAAATGTTTTAATATACTTATATTCATCCTTCCCCACCATTTAACCCCACTCATTCTCTCTCTTCATTTTCCACCACTCAACTTATTCAACCAACACTACTATTTACCCCACTCATTCTCTCTCTTCATTTTCTACCACATATTTCTTAAATATTGTGCCCACTCCTCTAGTGTCACTTGTGGTGGGACGGATGGAGTATACTCCCTCCGTCCCATTTCAAATTGCAAATACTAGGTTGGCACGGGGATTAAGGGAAAAAGTGAAAAAGGTGATGTGTTGTGAGTATTGATTGTTGAGTGGGAGAGAGAAAGTGGGGTAGAGAATAGTTAGTGGGTTAGTGGATGTGAGTGTGCAAGTGGGTTAAAACTTGTCATTTTTGGATTTTGCAATTTTAGTTGGGACACCCTTTTTAGCAACTTTTGCAATTTGAAATGGGACGAAGGGAGTATGTTATTTTCTTTAAAAAAAAACATATTTAAAATAAATTAAAGAATATAATAAATATGTCATGTACTTAGAGATCACATGCATATATAACTTTAATGACATTTTTATCTCGCAACTATGCCCTTATACTCGCTTTATGTGTGGGCAAATTACCAACATTAAACATCACACAAAATCTAACAAAAGTTTTCATGTGCTCCCATACATACATGGAATATTAACGCTTAGTCGAAAATCATATATATTTTAGAAAAGTTTGAAATTTGAAATTAATAACAAATAATTAACATATACTCCCTCCGTCCCAAAATGATCTTCATACTTTTTTCAACGTTATTGCGAAGGATTTTTGAGCAATAATTTTAGGTTGACTCAATTGTACTAATGAAAATCTAAAACTTGTTCTTGACACATCATCATCAATACTATCAATAACAAGTTTTAGATTTTCATTAGGATAAATTAATCAACCTAAAATCATTGCTCAAAGTTCCTTCGTGGTAATGTTGAAAAAAGTATGAAGATCATTTGGGACGGAGGGAGTATTATTTTGAAATTTTGAAATTTAAGAATATTCTTAAACATTTATTAAAGAAAAACAAATAATATTTTAACTATTCATTTACTTTTTATTTAATTTAAATCAACTCCTAAGTGAGACTGAATTTCAATTTTAATTTTAAATATGTGTACTTAAATATGGATAACAATTAATATTAAAATCATATCCTTCAATTAAATGAGACTGGATTTTTTAGCCTATGAAACGGTGACACATAACTTTCCAGATTATCATATGGTTTAATGAGGAATGAGAATAACACTCTACTATATACTTCCTCCGTCCCAGTTTAAAGTTTTCAGTTTTTTTTATGTTTGTCTTAAGGAACTTTGAACAATAATTATTTATTACTTCAATTATTGTAATGAAGATCCAAAAGTTGTTGTTGATCGTATTTATAATGGTGTACCAATAACAAGTTATAAATTTTTATTAGTTGCTCAGAGTTCTTTCAAACAAATCTCTAAAACATTAAGAACCTTAAACTGGGATGGAGGGAGTATATATATATATTCAGATATAGATTGATTTTTTATTTTTTTTTGGTACAATAGATATAGATTGTTGAGAGCATGAATATTCAAGGTTCTATGTGTGAGATGTTTGAAACTGGATATGCCAGAAAAGAAAATAGGGGTGGCAATAGCATGTCCTTGTGTTATCTATATACTTGCTCCCTCCCAAAATAACTGCAGAAAAGTTGTTTGAATGCTATTTTATAAGGGTTAATGACAATTTAGACCCTAAAGTGATATATCACCCTTCCAAACGAACCTTGATGTTTTTTTTCCGCCTTGATGTGAAAAATACTCGCCTGTTAAGGTCTTTTTGACGGAATTCGTTAAAAACTCAGTTAAAAAACATGTGCCATTAACATGACTAACAGAATTAGTTAGTTTGAAGTTGAAATTTCTTTTAAGGGGCTTAATGAAAATTCTTAACTTAAAAGGGCTAAAATCAAACTAATACATATTTTCTTGATTCAAAAACTATTATACTACCCTAAATGAGTGTCCAAATTTCATTTTAAGGGACACTGAAAATCTCAACTTTTTGAACAATTTGGTAACAAAGATTCATATATAATCTTGTAATCTCCTTTCCAAACCTTTAGTTTTGCACGTATAAAGAAACCGGTGAAAAAAATTCGAAAAAAAAACGTTTAAGGAGAAAGTTATGTTAAAAAAAACTCATTTAGGGACAAATCTTTCTTGAAAATGGACACTCATTTAGGGACAGAGGGAGTATAAAACTTCACAAAACAAATTCATTATCATCTATTTTCATGTATATTTCTCTTAAAAATTAATACATATTTTTTTAATTCATCAATTATAAAGGGTTTAAAAAAATAGTATCCACATAATAAATAAATAAAATCGTATTTTGAGACATGAACTATTATCTTGATCTATAATTATAATTATAATTATAATTTTTTAAATTTTTTTAATTTTTAAAAACTATCCAAATGTAGAGAGAGATCTGTACAATTCTCTCCTTTTCTTCATCTTCCATAACCACCCACTCTATCCTCCACCATATCCACCACTGATCCTCCACCATAAAACAAAAACAATAAATCAAAAAGTCAAATTTGGTTCAAAATCTGCCATTTATTTAGACTTGCAAATAACCCCACTCAAAATCAATCATTCCCCTTCCATTCCAAATTGATATTTTCTTCAACCCCTACCGGTGTTAGTAGTCTCAAAGCATTTCTGGTACATAAGAATCTGTCGATTCTTGAAACTTTCCCATATAGGGTTTCCAGAATCACTAACAATGGGTCCATTCGAATGAACAAGATCGCCGGAATCCATGAGAACGATGGTGGAATTGCTTGACACAAAGGAAGCATTACTTGACCAGAATATCGTACCATTTCCGGCAATAATTTCTAAGTTACCATCATTTCTAAGGGTCAGAAATCGAACGTATCCGGAAATTGAGCCATCTCTGTTTGCAACCCAAAAGATTGATTGAATTGGCTTCCATAATACCATATTCCGACGTACCGGAGAGTGGAACCGCCGGGACTGAAAAACCCCAGTTCAAATTTCTTCCCTGCAGAGATGATAGATTCGCCGTCTCTGATTCCCTCTACTTGTCTAATTCTGTCGACTCCATTACAATTTCAAGAACAGATCTGGAAGGTGAGAGTGTGGGAGGGAAGAAAAGGGGAGATCGATATGTGTGGGTGGGAGGGAAGAGATTTGGTGGGTTAAAGAGAGGAAGGGCAGGGCATAGAATAGCCGGTGGCCGCCGGAGATTCTCGGGGATGATGGCGCTGGCGGTCTATCAGATTTAAAGAGGATAGGGGAGAGAGAGTATGTGTGTGTGTGTGTGTGTGACGGGAGGGAGATGAAGTAGGATATACACAAACAAGCAAAACGCATTCTTTTAGCAACATCTATTGACATTTTAAAACAAATTGACATTTATTTTAAATTAAAGTAAGATTTCAGAATGCTTTGGATATTGTACATTTCATATTGGTGTTTCACATTCTCTATGTCCAGGAAAAAGGAAAGCTAGTCCCTCTTTTTTAGTTATTACTATAAATAAACTTTGAGCAATAAATTAAGCTACTTTAAATTATCTTCTTGAAAATCTAAAAATTGGTGTTGATTATAATATCGTATCAATAACACGTTAATTTTCATTAAGATACTTAAAAGTAACCACAGTTATTGCTCAAAGTTCATTTTGTAATAACAACGAAAAAGGATGGACAAACTTTATAATATTACAAGGCACTGGACAGGATAAACAACCATTACCACTACCAGAAACTGGTAATCACTTGAACAAATTAGGAAATATCAATCCCCACGAAGCTGCCCCTTACGAACAAGGCCTATATAATAGAGCCCCGATATGAAGTTATGCACAAGCCGCCCGCCCGCCTCCCCTCCCATCCCCCACCCCCACCTTCATCCTACCCCAAACACACACACACACACACACACACACAAAGGCCTCTTCCCCTCAACACAATTTGATCACAATATTTAACAGGTGCAATTCCGCTGGAAAAGACCATGTATTTCTATAAATAGCTGCATACGTCAAAGTTAAGACATTTACAGGCTATCTGCTTTCCTCATAAGTCTGAAAGACCAAAAGGGGGTATCCATGTCTCTAAAAGGGGACACTCCCACGACACATCAAAAGGGTATCTACCAATAAAAATCCAATTTTAACGTTAAAATAACCAACTATTGTACAATTACCAGTACCAATGAGCAAGTCTTCATCAAGAAAGGGGAGGAGAATGAATTTGTACGAGGCCTGGTTCAAAAGAAAGAAGAGGAATTAGAGATACCCTATGCAAACATCTGAAGGTATAGTATATGAATACAACCACCTTCCCAGAAAAATAGTCTGTCTTGGTTTTTGAAGGTCAACACATGTGAACTTTGACCTAATATTAATGTCAGTCTAATTATCCCACTGAAAATCTAAAAACTGTGATTGACAAGTCACTTGAAGATTTATCAATAATAATTTTCAGAATTTAATAAGGAAGATTAGATTGAGATTATTATTTGGTCAAAGTTCACTTGTGTTTGATCATCAAAAACCAAATGGGACTATCTTTTCAGGATGGAGCGAGTACATTGTTTTCAGAATTGACAACTCACCAGTCGAAAGAGAGTCTGGAGTTGCCAGCCTAAACCATTTATCAGGCAGGCTTCCTAATGAATTTCCATACTCCCAAACAACTTTTCCCATGGGCAAAAATGTCGGTCTACTTCAATTTACAACAGCACAATAAGACTGGTTGAATCACCAGAACATCCAATGATAAGAAATCTGACAATTTTTCTTTTCCATGCAACAAGAAGATCTAACCCCCATCTGAATCTGAGTCAATAGAAAGATATAGTCTTGGTCTTACAGAACGCTTTTGGCGAGGAAATGAGAAAGGACTACCAGATCTTTCCCTACTGGGCTTAGTAGCTTTGCCGTCACTCATACCGAGAAGTAATGAAGCTGCAGAAACAGTGATAGAAAGAATTAGCATATAGAAACCATACAAGCGATGATGAGTTAATGTCCAAATACATGAGAGAAGGTCAAACACCAAATTTAAGTGACTAACACTACATAATAATTGCTGGATTTGACTCCCATAGCTCTAGAGATTTTTTAGCAGTGGTTAACTGGAGTGATAAAAATTAAAAATAACAACTAAATAAGTCAATTCCAGCCAAGTTCACCGCTAACATGGCCAATCAACTTACGTATGCAACGGGTTTTTTTTTTCCATATAATGCAACGTAGTTATTGACGGATATGGCAGGCGTACTTTTGCATCTGTTTGAAATAATGCAACGTACTTCTTTTTTCACTTACGGCGTCAGAAAACTAACGGCGCTGCTAACATGGCATTGCCACGTCTGCACCATGTCAACATTGACTTGGAATTTGATGATACGGCGCTGACATGGCTCTAACGTGGCAGCGCCATGGCTGCAGTACCATTAGTTTTTTGACAAAAAAAAGGACATTACTTGATAATGTATACTCCCTCCGTCCCAAAACAAACTTCCCATTTTGCCATTTTTGGTGTCCCATTGGAAACTCCCACTTACCCAAAAAGGAAAAGATTCTCTCTACTTTCTCTCTCCTTCCCACTCACAACAATTATCCACTTACTATTCCCTACC
The DNA here is from genome assembly GCA_026119855.1 of Campanula takesimana. NCBI lineage: Eukaryota > Viridiplantae > Streptophyta > Magnoliopsida > Asterales > Campanulaceae > Campanula > Campanula takesimana. The sequence goes on from JAOWBW010002933.1 coordinate 38,294, forward strand.
CACTTTCTCTCTCCTTCCCACTCACACCACCTACTTTTTCAACATCTTTCCTTAATTCCCGTTCCTAACATTCCATAAGAACGGAGGGAGTATGCAAAAGTAAGTTGGCCATACTTGTCACAAGCGAGTACGTGGCTTTATTTGTTATTTTGGTTGTACTACGTTGCATTAGTCACTAATTATTCCCATATTTTTGGCCTAGGGGGACTGGATCCCAAAACTGAGACGTACAGCCGACATGACTTGCCCACATTCGCAAAAAGCACAACAGAGAAAAAAATACAAAAAAAAAGACATACCAGTATCAGCCAATGAATTTAAGGCACCTTCCTTTGATGGTGGTTGCTGTCTGGAGTTCAATCCATTTGTAGCAGCAGTCTCGTCATGGAGACGACTGCCACCACCACCGCCACCACCAAGCGTTAGAGAAATCCAATCATCTGATGGAAGGCCATTTGACACATCTGGTAGATCTCTAAAATCAGTCTGTTTGGCTGCATTTGATGGCCTCGTAGGAAGGAAAATTTGCAGGGACGGATCTTCTGCACCAAACGCTAAGGGATTATCGACAAGCTCACCATTCACAACACCGTTAGAATGGGGAAGTGAAGAGTCGGGTACAAGAGCAGCCGATCCCATGGCGGTCTCTGCAGTTAATGTGTAGCCATCCAATAATGTAGGACAGCTGAGTGAACCATGGTGTACATCAACCAATGCGTCTGAAACATCAGCATCTGAACCAAACAACTGAAACCCAGGGCCTCCCTGATTAGTAGGAGGTAAAGACCAGAATGGCACCCCAAAATCATTGTCATTTGTATCGAAAAGGCCAAGGCAACTCCCCCCAGTACCTAACACAGATTCCTCAGAATGTGGATTACGAACTTCATGGGGAAGAACTGAAAAATTGACTTCCCCAATATTGGTCTGACTGTTGTTGTAGACCGGTGCAGAAGGCATTTGGTCTTCGTCTTCTGAATCGCTCAGAACAATAATGTCTGCTTCCCCTGGTGCACCAGGAGGATTTTGATTAGGGTATCCATTGGCTTGATCAATGTTCAAAGCAAGAGAATCAAGCTCGGCCGCATTAATGGTGGAATAATCAAAATTTCCACCGCCATCTTGATTAACACTTCGATCTTCTCCTTCTCTACCACTACCAGTTGCACTGCTGCTCATTGGAACAACATTATGACCATTTGGTTGTCTGTTGCCAGAGGAAAGAGAATGTGGGTCTTCAGGTTTGCTTACTTCCCAAAGCCCATTTCTGTTTTTCTTTAGTTTCATCAAACCAATATGACCTTCTGAAGCACCTTCCTGTTTGACCTGCTTTAAAACTTCTGGTTTAGGTTTGACATCTACATTCATTGAGACGCAGAGACTACCGTCAGGTAAATGCCACTTTCCAAGATCCCCAAGACCCCTACGATCATTATCTGCCTTTGCACGCCATGAACCATCAGGTTTCACCTCAATCTCTGTCACATCTTCTTCACAGGTTCGCATCTTTTAAAGAGAGAAATAAGACCTAATCAGCATATGGATGAACCAAACATACAAAATAAAATCTGAAATGGATGAGATGCTGTACCTTGGAAGTGATGCGATTAAAATATGGATCAATAATGACACTCTCCAATGAGTAATTCTTAAGACAAATGGGGCATTGCCACTGCAGCCACATAAAAGAGATGTTAAAATTACACATTAGATAAGACACGAAACATTATCTTAGACATAGCTAAGATAGGGCCAGAAGAGTATCAAATTACTTGCCTTGCGAGACCGTTGGTTCATTTCAACAAATACTTCAAGATCAAAACAACCCATGTGTGCACAAGGTTTGAATCTTCCAGCAATTTTCATTCTTGAACCACTCATCTGCAATGTACGGGAACATGGTTATAGATACAAGTACTTTGCAGTATGGTGTCAGACAATGACCAATCAGAACACATTAACAAGTCAACCAGCCCAGTTATTTAGGAACAGTTGGTGTGCACTATTATGTTTCCTTCAAAGTTAGATGTCTGTTGCCATCAACATCGGTTATGCTCAAGGAAACAATAGTTATGAATAATCCTTGCACTCAAAATGCCACCACAACGTCAAGTTCGATGCATGCATAAACAGAATATGAATTTTAAAAGCTTTATAGCCTCCTTTTCTGGTGACACTAAAGATGACCATGACAAGAAACAAAATGAAGTAGTAAATACAAACAGAAATAGAAAAATGATAGTAAATTCGATTCTTGGCAAGAAAAGGATGTTTGTAAAACACAATGCTAATAACACAAAGATTAGCATATACCAATACACCATTTAACATAGAAACTTGCAAAAAGAAAACATGATAAGGAAAACCAAAATATAACAAGGACGTTACCAAAATTTTGATATAAACCTCAACAACGAATACAATCGTGTAAATGAAAAGAAAAAAGACGGACCAACTTATACTCCAGGCAATATATAATGAGCAAGATGTGACGGCCTAATTGGATCCTTACTAAGGTCAGACCGGGACTACAAGTAGAACCACTCAATATTCTTTTATGATGATGAGCTGCTTAGATGACAAATGGGTACAGTTAAAACAGTGCAAGCCGATACCTTCAACAGAATGATCAGAAGTGATATTCAAAGTAATGTTCAGAGGACTTTGAAATATGGAGAATCCCCAAAAGGAAGGCCTTGCAAGTACATACACATAACTAGTAAAGGTTCATTGAAGCTTCTCTTTCAGTGACTTCTTGTTACCTTGTAATTCAGCAATTCCAAAAGTGCGATTATCATTCTAGATGTAGATGGTGACCGAAGTTTGGGTCAAATCCCAATTTGCCACAAACTGATGATTAGATTTTGAAATCACCAAACAAGATACAACCTTCAAAGGAATGACTGAATACAACAATGCTTTGATCATTCAATAGACTAACACTGAGGGCCGAATTCAGTAAATGAAATTGTATTGGATCACGCAACTTCAACTATCTTGAGCTAAAATTATACTTCAGGTGTCAGCTTAGACAGAATTTACAAACTGAGCAAGGTTAATACTTCAGAAAAAGCTTACAGGAGCAAAATACAGTCCACTACTTCTAATTGGTGCAGCTTTTTAAAAAGTTCATATTATCCCATCCATTCTTTACCGCAGATCATTTATCCTGAAAGACCCTCCTTTCATTGGCCCTTAAGGTGGCAAGGCCTTTCAATATAAATGGATCATAGGAGTTTGTGAACATCATTTAACTCCTAAGATTAGATAGAGTATCAAATAAATTTCCTAGCAGTCTGAGGAAGACATTAAAAACTGTTCTCAATTCAGTATATATTAGGAGACAGAATGTGAGAACTATTTCTTCATTTTCTAAGACGTTCTTCTTTAGAATTATGTAGCCCCTGTTTTGTAGGTTGATATTTAATGGAGCTCTCCAGGGGTAATTTATTTAATATTTAAAGAGAGACTGGGCTGCTGCCATTGTGTAGGTTACTTGTCACTCCCCCTATGTCCCTTACTAAATGTCCATTAAAAAAAAAGTCCCTAAATGAATGTCCATTTTATGTAAAGGTACTAAACCCTCATTTGTGCATCTTAATGTTCTAGTTTGCACTTATAAATTATAATCGTGAAGTCATAGAGTGAAATCATAAGGGTGTTAACGAAAGTATGGCACTAAAAGTGCTTAAAAGTCAACTTTCTAAAATTCCCCATGAAAGAGAACATGGCTATTCATTTAGGGACGGAGTGACTAATTAGTTTATCCTTTAATTAATGATGGACTTCTTGTCCGTCTGTTAGTATATTCTTTCTAATCAAATAATTTGTTTCATTTTCTTTTAAGGTGAAGATTATTCAAAAAAAAAAAAAAAAAAACAATTTACCTTGCCATTTCAAGTCCCCTGTAATCTCAACTATATAATATACATCCATGTAATCCAACCAAAGAACTTAACTGGAGATAATTCTTGATTCTCGCATATGAGCTGAAAGCACAAGTGGAAGTACCAAATACCTTCTTGACTATGCAATACTACTTGAGATTGAGGGAGAACCAAGTTGTTAAAACATGTCAGTTACTTGTGATGCATCAACAGAACATGACAGCAGCTATTGGAAAGAATAAGTTTAAAGTACGCTTGTGGATGTGCAATAAAATAGCAACTTGCAAGCTAAGATGAACTCGTATTCTTGTGGCCAGTGTTTAAGATATCTCCAGCCACATGCCAATGTTTTTACCACAAGATAGCATTGTCCTGTCACAGCGATAATTCCATGGCCATCGAAGGTAAAGCATTACGATGCACCAACTAGTCCAACAAAAGAAAGCATGTATGTAAAGAAAGCATGTATGTAACGTAGACCATAAGTTCCAACATCTACTTATCCCCAGATACTGAAACGGTTCTTGTGCAATCATAGAAACAAGCTTCAAAAATATAGACACTGCATATACTTACAGGGCAACGCAGATTGACTGGAATGGAATCAGCGACAACCTCCAAATCACTGTCACTATCAGCATTCTCTGTTGCATCTCCACCACCAACGCAACGGCGAACACGAGCAAGGGCATCTTGAAATAGCTCACCGTCAGACTCTTTAGGAATCAGATTCAAAATCTGCAAGAAGGGAGGAAGACATAAACAAACTAATCAAAAAAGTTGGGAACTGTGTCCTCGGCTGCCATGATGTAAGTTAAAGACTTTTGCAATTCTTTTAACTCAATAGGTGATGTTGAATTTGCATGAACGTCAAAAAACACCATGAGAACTGGTTGCACTGTAGCAATTGAACCTATTCACATTGCTAGAAAGATAATTCTACAATACCAGTACGTGAAGAAACTAAAAACTGCCCCTCACATGACATGCTTATAGTCACCATAACAAAAAAGTGAGCACAACAGCAGAACAAGAAGCACACTCAATACAGCCTAACAAATACCCAATCCAGATTGGATATCAAGTATCAACCCTTCAGCAGGGCATCAATCGCCAAACTCATACTGCCGTAAAAATCACCAAATACCCATGTTCAATAAGTTGCGAGCACAATGAATCAGAACTCAATATCGTAAACAAGTTGACTGACATGAATGTTTTTACTGCAGTATAACTCGCACTATTCAGATGACTAGATGAAATCATTGATATGACAGAGTGGGCACCACCTAATTCCAAATAAAGTAATACCAAAGGTAGAAGCAATGAAATCATTGGTGCCGGCACACGGTGGGCATTACATAATTCCAAATGCAGGAATACCGAAGGAACTGTATTATAATCAACAACAATTTGGGACAGCGAGACACTTTTTCACAACACTTGAACAATTATAATTCTGCTAGAGCAACTCACTAACTAAGATGCTTGTATGTGATATAGTAACAAATAGAAAGCAATGCAATATTAATGATCAGAAAACAATTGTACACGTTAGGAAAAACAATGTTTAGTTAACAAAAAAGGTAAGTACTTTCAATTATATATTTGACTGCCTAACAAGATACCCAATTAAAGATAAAGTAACCAGACGGTCCAAACTCTCAAAAGAAAAGCACCACTAATAAATAAATATCTTGCGCCCATGGAGGAAAGCTTACCTGTTGGACAGTACGCCGCTTAACAATTCGCACACCCAAACAAAAAACACGAGCGTCACATCCTGTTAAGGAAATTTTATTAATTCCGTCTCTGGTGCATGGTGTGATCTGACAAGACAACAAAAAGTAAACTAAGCAAAATCCCTAAACAAGAAAATAAATAAACTGAAGTTCAGCAATCTCTTATTAGCTATTAGAAAATATCAAACAGAGGCATTGTGAACTGCGTTCTAAGAAACACAAGCATTTAAGTAAAGAAACACAAAAGGTGCTTCAAAATGGAATGCAGATGATTTCCACGCAACTCAATAATCTGAACCATAATGCAGAAGTTCAAATACTCACAATAGGGCCATCATCCCGCCCGTTAGCTCCCAACAGCTGCGAACCAGGTCTATTTATTGCCCGAACTGGCATACCTGTCACAGTACGCCAAAATGATAGCAATGTCAGTTATCTACATGAAATAAGAAGACATTATGATTGGAAGGCAGTAAACAAAGATGATGTGATGCACAAGCATAAGCAATTGACATAACAGCAGTATTTGTATAATTTCAAAACTAAGGAAAACATCCAAGAATGAGGGAGGAGACTAAGTGAGGTTTTTCTGAAGAAGAACAATGTCAAAAATTGAAATAAGATGATTATCTATCAAATGAAGCAGTGATGGGAAAACGTTCACCGTTAATTTGTAGGTCTGCATATTGGGGCCACTGCATCCTAAAGGAAACCTTGTCATTAAGGAGCATGCACCATGCCTAAACCAAAATTAGTCAAGTACCATCAGTACACATCAATCATCCTCAATCTCCAAGTTAAACTTTCACCAAAAAGTACGCAGTGAACCAACCTGAACATCATACTCTGGTTTGGCCAACAAGTCCCTGTCCGCTCTCGTCAGTTGAAATGTTTTCTCAACACTTTCCACCGGACTTGTGCTGAAATAGTTTTTACGGAGAAATATAGCAAATGTAAGAGCATGGAAGCCTCGTAAGAACACAAATCTAAGTTTAAGTAAATGAAAATGATTCTCCTTGAACGCACATGTATGTCAATAAATGATAGAGAAGATGCTAAAAGTTATCAACAACTAAACAACGAACCTCGGAGATCACATAAAACCATAAAAAGCAACAAGCAAGTCTGAATAAACCCGTCGTTAACCAAGGTTAATGAAGACGAAGTATAAAGAAGATAACAAGAGTATTTAACAGCTAAAACAATGAACCATAGGATCACAAGAAACCATGAAAAGGAACAAATCCAGATACAAGTATGGTCAACCAAAAAAGAACCCCATCGACCGATTTTTTGCAATTAAGCCTTTGCTTCATCATCCAACAATTTTGGCTACGTCCTCCAAAGAACCTTTCGACATCTTGAATCTCAAATAATGAAATTTAATGCTTAGGGCTGCATTATCATAGATCAACAGAAAAGAACTATCACGCTCAATGAACTTAGATACTAAGAAAATAAAACTTGACCTGACAAATAATTAAAAGATCACCACGGCCTTAACATTGTGCTTCTCCTACACATTATTAACCAAACTACACTCTCATAGTTTCTGAGATAACACTGAATATGCCTTAATATTGATACAGATGGTGCCACTAACCATCAAAAGGGAGCCACAACTTCGTCAAACTTGTATCCATATATGATGTAACCTTGAACACTGTAATCAACTGATCCCAGCACTGAGACAAAAATGATAGCAACTTGAACCACCATACCGTCACAACAGCCACTCGTGTGGCTCTGGAAGACCTAGCATCACTCTTCCCTTCAAATGGACACATAAAAATCATAACCTTCCCAACCAACCAATTCCAGTTTCATATAGTCTGGCATCAGGAGTACACACAAGCAACATTACAATAATAGAAAGCCGAGAACTTTACAAAAACCATGGGCATCTTTGCAAAAGTGGGTATTTCAGAAAGCTCTAGAAATCAAGTGTAGGAGAGCTCCACCGTCATTTTTAGTGGTAGGGGAACAATAGCTGTAACGGCTGCCGCTAGCACCCCTATGAATCCGATGAGAATGGAATGATGACTACCTGTTGTCTTCCCAAGATCGATGGATCAACTCACCATCTACTAACTTGGGAATTAAGCAGAAGATTGTGATTTTTCATTCTAATTGGTAAGTCGAACAAACCCCTTGGTCAAAAGTTCGTAAGGATTGTACAAACATTATTGATACCTTCTAAAATGAATGAAGATAGCCTATCTATCCCAAAATCCAGGTGATCAACGGTGAAAAGGGAAATGGATAGTTAGAGGTGGCAGTTAAAACTTCCAAATCCCGTAGAAGAAAGAACTTATAGATGCAGCTAGAAAATTATATTCTTTCAGGTTCAAAACAAACTATGCTGAATACATCACTGTGATCAACACTTGAATGATTCTTAGAAAAAACACAATGTCCTGAAAATGCTATAAATCAAAACCAACCAACAAACACCAATCATTTTTTTTAACTAACTGCCCACAACAAAACCACACAATATAACACTACTTTCTTTAACCTAGAAAGTTCTGATAAATAGATTATTTAATGTACAAGCTTTCAAACGAACTCTGAAGTATCAAGAACAAATGGCAAGAAGAGAAAACGGGATCAAACTTACCCATCTGTTGGGACACTCGAAATGGCCAACTTCACAGGATATAAAGGATGTGCCACCGTCACCCAGAAGCTGCATGAAAGAAAACCAGTTGTCGTAGGTGATAAATCACATTTCAAGCCATTAAAGAGACAGGGGTGACAAAGGGCATGGTGAAGTTACACTATTAATAAATTGACGATATGGTAAAGTTGCTGCAAACAGTGAGATACCGTGTGATCGTAACAAAGTGAGACTTACATAAATATAACACAATGATGACACACAAAATGATGAAATTTAAGTGGACCATATTGAAATACTGTGATCGTAACTCCAAGAGGACGAACATCCAAAACAAGAGAATCTTACATTTAAGAAAAATAGAGAGAGCGCGCGCGTGTGTGTGTGTGCGCGTGAGAGAGAGAGAATATGATTGTGACTTACGGATCTGCACGAATGAGTCTGCAGATTTCACAATAAAATATCGGGGGAGGAGCAGGTAGAACACCCTCCGTAGGTTTCTCTGGAATAATCACACAACCTATATGCTGCCACACGTTACATCTACAATCCTCACACTACAAGCAAAAAAAAAAGGAAAACTGTAAGATAATGAGACTGAATAACAAAAAAATAGGTTGATTTGCACAAGCAATAAAAGGAAAACAATGTTATTGTTAGTCAATGAAAATGTGGATCTAGATGAAGCAGGAAATGGACTATAACTAATATGGAACACGCTAAGCAAGAAGGCACTTTGAGACGTAATTGAACAATAAACCTCAGCAGAGATGTCAGTGATGCTCCACCCAAAGAGGTACCAAACTGCTGATCGAAAAGGAGGGCGATTTT
>JAOWBW010002934.1:0-47369 GCA_026119855.1 Campanula takesimana
TTTTCTCATTGTACTGGTAATGTACAAACAAGAAAAACACAATAAAAAAAACGCTAACAATCCAAATGTGACGTTTAGTATGGGACGGAGGAATATATCAACATATCATTCTTGGTACAGCTAAACGATTACATCTAATACCCTGTTTCTTTTGAAATGGTTTCAGGGGGATTATACTAGCAGTATTTAAAAAGTTGTGAAATGGTCCCATGAATATTGGGGTTGTTGTTGGTGTTTCTTCCCTTAAATGATGCAGTCTGTGCTATGACGATTGAAATGGGCTACTGTTTAGTTGTTTCAAGTGTTTTTGTTTGTGTGATGGATACCTAAATTGATTGTGATCTGATTTATATGATACCTGGATGGATTGTGTAGTTATCGTGTGTTTCCTCCTCCTTTAACTTGTTTATTTTTCGTGTAATTATTTGGTGATTGCAAATGCCTTCAATGCTACATGCATCTATATAAATCTGGGTGTGCTTCCTCTCATCTGTCTGTAGGACTAAGTTTCATATCGATACCAATCACGTATCGGGAACGAGAGTTGCCCAGCCCAGGATGTAATATTTTATTTTTATAGCACCCATATTTATGCTTAAATTCTTATATGGTACAATGTTGTAAAAACATTAATATGGGCGTGTCGATGGGAAATTAATGCTCTTAACAACTGGAAATGAGGAAATCTAACACAAAAAGCCACAACCTGGCCAAAATTGAACTTATGGGGAACATACCAAAGTCAATATGCAACACCAGAAAGAAAACATTGCAAATTTGGTCTAGCAAGAAAAACAGAAACTTGAACCGGTTCACACATACTAGCTTGGAAGGTAGGCATGGACTGGTTCACACATGCTAGCTTGGACGGTAGAGGTGACGTGAAACCACACATAGTCTAGAAATCTGTAATCAAGATCTTATGAGCATCACATTAGACCACTAGATAGGAGCAAGTAGTTGGAATTGGATCAACAGAAATGCTATTTGAAACCGATCCACGTCCAAATGTGGTTGGATTTGAAGTAGAGATGTCACTCTCGCTCCCACCCAAAATGAGTACTATTAATTTCTTATTTAAACAACATTTTTAAGATATTAAATTTGAACCCATCCACGTCCAAAAATATGGTTGGATTTGAAGTAGAGATGCCACTCTCGCTCCCAAAATGAATACTACTGCCTCTGTCCCAAATCATAGTCCCCTATTTTCATGAGTTTTACGAAAGAACTTTGAGTAATAATTAAGGCTACACCATTATAATACTATTAATATCAAGTTTTAGATTCACATTAACATAATTATAAGTAGCATTTATAACTGCTCAAAGTTCTCTCGTAGTAACAATGAAAAAAGGTGGATTATTTTTCTGGGACGGAGGGAGTATTAATTTCTTATTTAAAGAACATTTTTAAGATATTAGATTTTGATTAAAATATTAAGAAAAGGAATTAACAAAAAATTAAAGACAAAATAATCAATTATTTTACAACAAAATAATTAAAATATACATCCAATTTTAGTAAAGGAGGCGAAAATAGGACCCGGAACTGCTCCACCCAAGTTAGCTCCACCCAATGGTGCCGATCAAGGCCACATAGGCGTGCCGATTGGGTGTGAGGCTAAGATAATTTCAATTTTTTGTGGGTCCTACCGAATTCTGACACATGTGACCTTGATCGGCACCATTGGGTGTAGCTAAAATGAGGTGGCTCTAATCGGCACCATTGGATGGAGCTAACCGCTCAGTGCAGCGGTTCGAAATCCGCAAAAATATTACATCGGCCCCACCCAGCCAGACAAGAGCCGAATGTTGCTCGAGTGGCACAGGGAAGCCATTTGAAATGCAATGATAATCACCTCACCACTATATTTATCTGGTCCCAAATTTGGCCTCACTTTCATTCAATAATGACCACCACGATCTCCATAACAATTCCCTAGTTTGGATGTCTTTCTCTTTATGGAGTACTCCCTCCGTCCCATCTCCACACTTATTTCCATTTTGGTCTTTTCCACTTCACTTGAAACTCTCAAAATTGTTTTATTTTTATATAATTTTATATTCAATTTACCCCACCCACTCATTCTTTCTCTTCAATTTCCACCACACAATTCATTCAACTAACCTATTATTGACCCCTCTCATTCTCTCTCTTCATTTTCTACCACACATTTTCCTTATATTATTCGTTTTTCTTAGTTATTGTGTCCACTTTTTAGGTCTCAAGTGAGGTGGGACGGAGTGAGTATTACCTAGCATCCTCAGTGGTGAACGCGTAAACGAAACTGGCATGTAGATGAAATTTCGTTCACACCAAGGATGAAGCTATTATAGGGCAAGGGAGTTAATTGACCCCCTGAATTTTAAGTTATAACATTTTAGATGAAGAAAGTAACAATTAAAATTATTTATTGTAATTTAAAGTGATTTTTATGAATTTCATACAACAACTATATTTTATGTTTAACCCTCTGATGATTCGAGATCCTGGCTACGTCCCTGGTTCACACCAACTTAAATTTTATAGTGGTGAACGAATATTGATTCACAAATATATTTTTCAAATAGTAATTCGATGTTATAAAATTAATAATATAAATAATTTATTATTATTATTATTATTAATTTCATTAAAAATTAAAACTAATTAATTATTGATTTTATTTTTTTACTTAATTCTACAATTTTAAAAATTAAACATTCATAAATAAATATCAAATTACGACATTTAAAACATTACACACATGAAAAAAATTAAAATACAAAAAAAGAAAGTGAACGTTTTGATATTTGACATGAGCGGCGTCGTTTGATGCAAGAGAAAAGTTAAATATATACAATATTAAAATTGTGTCAAATATATACAATAAAAAATTCAAATTATTTTTAAATAATAAAATATTAAACTTATGTCAAATATTATACAATTAGACTCTATTTATAGAGAAAATTAAATTATAGACATTTTTAATATTTTTATTTAAACAATATACTTTTAAAATGTCAAAATTACAAAATACACATATAGCTCAAACCAATTTTCGTTCGCGAATTCGTTCATGAAATAGTTGGGTAGTGTATATTACAAAAGTTGCCATTCCATATACTACCTCCGTCCCAGCTCAATGTGCACTGTTTGATTTTTTTGGTCAATTTGATTGAAGTTTGTCCTTAATTTTATGAAAATCTATATATCTCTATGCAATTTTGAAAGATGTTATTGATAATATTTCTAACAATAAAACAATAACATCTTTTAAAATTGTATAATAATAGCTATATTTTCACAAAATAATGGTCAAAGTTCGAATGAATTGACCACATGAACAGTAAAAGTGCACATTGAGCTGGGGCGGAGGTAGTATTAGGGATAATTATAAAATATTAAGATGTTGTGAGTATAGATTATGAATAGTGGGGTAGGGTATATTAGTGGGGAATAATATTATGTGCACAAAATAGTCAGAAAATCTTGCTCACAAAATTTTAAGTAAAATGGTTTATTGGTGTTTTTAATTATAGTGTGTAGGATCCATTATTAATTCAACTAATAAAAGAGGAATGTTAGGGGCACAAATAAGAACCCAAAATGAGGTAGCGATATTTTATTGGTTGAATAGATAACGGACCCGCCACACTCTACTTAAAAATAACAATAAAATCATTACACATAGGATTTTGTGAGTTAGATTATGTGACTTTTTTGTGTCCATAGTATCGTAATTGGTAGGGCATTTTTGACATTTCAACAGATCCGGAATCAATTCGTGCGTCAATTGTACACATTTCATCGCTATAACATCTCCCCGTTTCCCCAAGATATTCCACTACATCTATATACGCGCAACACACTCAGTAGAAAAGCCCAAAATTCTCAGGAAAAAAAAAACCCTTGGAAAACAGAAGATCGGTAATCGAAGATGTCGTGGCAAGCATACGTCGATGATCACTTGTTGTGCGACATCGACGGCAACCACCTCACCTCCGCCGCCATCATCGGCCACGACGGCAGCGTCTGGGCTCAGAGCCCCAATTTTCCTCAGGTACCATTTCCTCTTTTATCCGTTTCTGCTCAAGTTACAGTTTCTGTCACTTATGTTCGATTTACTTGATTGATTTGACTTTCCGACTTTGGATCTGATTAAATTCGTGCTGCTTGGACCTTGATTGATTTCACTTATGTGCCTTTCTTGTGCGATCTGGTTGGTAACCAATTGTTTGTGTGCACTGATTAAAGTTGTTCTAGGGGTTCTAAAATTTACTCGATTGTTTGTTTTATGTTAGTTTCGGGTTCCCACACAACTTGATCTGAACTTAGAGGATAGTGCTAGATGGACAATTTGGATTGTTTCATTGATTCATATTAATTGAGTTTGTGCAATTAGACTAAATGCTATTCAGTTGGCCTAATCTCTATCAGGTTGTATGTTTGAATCTGACTTTAATGTAATCCATCTCACTGTTTGCGAAATTTTAAAGTTTATATCTGTAATTAGATAGCTCTAGACTATCTTGCTCTGAAATAGTATTAATGTTTGAGAAATGTTGGTAAGTAGTGGTTCGAGATTGCAGTTCTATCTGAAAATGTTTGAACTTTGTGTTTTTAGGAAGTGAAAAAATGGACGTCTGAAAAGTTCCAGAATTATTAGGGAATTTCCTTGAGGAAAATTAGTTGATTTTTATATTTGAATCTGAAGAAGCAAGAGCCGGGTTCTTTTTGGTCTATTGACGAATTATAAAATGAAATAAAACATGGAAAAAGGAGAATGCCCTTTTGAGTTACGTACTTTGTACTTCCGATTTTAAATCAAATTGCTTGTCAGCATAGCTTTTGTGGTTCCTGGTAAATGTATAAGGAAATGCAGTATGCTATAAACATGGTTTTGGAAGTTGTTTGAAAAATTATCTTCCTTCATCATAAAAGGAACATAAACACACATTTTGTACATGGTTAAGTATATAGTTGGAAAGTTTGTTTAAAGTCTTAGCATTTACATGGCATGTCAACATGTAGCCTACATAAACTTGTATTACTCCCTCCTTCTCATTATAAATGTCTCTCTTTCCTTTTTAGTCCGTCCCAAAATAAGTGTCGCATTTTTTTAAAAGGTATGTGTAGTAGTGCAATTTTACCGTTGGACAAGCAATGTGCTAGAAAGTGAAGCACCTTCCTTAAAAACGTAGACAAGTAAAATGCAGCATTTATTATGGAACGGAGGGGGTACATTCTAACTATTTGTTAAGTTTGAACATCATAATGTGGTAAAATGACATACATTCTAATTCATCTCATTGTATTGTTACTAATTGTATTTTTGTAATCTTGTAGTTCAAGCCAGCAGAAATAGCTGCCATCATGAATGACTTCAATGAGCCTGGTTCACTTGCTCCAACTGGCTTGTTCCTAGGTGGCGAAAAATATATGGTTATTCAAGGTGAGGCAGGAGCTGTTATTCGAGGAAAGAAGGTAAGGAGCTCACCAAAGTTTTGTGCTGACTATTAATTTAACTCTTTGTATACAAGAGAGCAGCGTCGCACCATTTTCTTGGGCTGGTCAGTCCGACCAATAGCAATCCAACGGCCGCGAAGCCGCGGGTCCACTTGGTTGGCTATTTTTTAATGCAATGAGAGGGTGAAAAAAGCTTTCACCATGTGCCCCGAACAATGTCCGAGCGACTCGGTTGGATTGACCAGCCCGAGTAACCGTTTAAGTGCAGTGCTCTTGTATGCCCATGTTTTTGGGAATAGATATCGGATTAATTTGTTTAAGTTGACATGTCATGCTTTCTTTTCTATTTACTAGTCTAAAATACTGGTTTGGTTAATTAATTTTGTGGAAATTTTGTTACTGTATCTTGAACCAATAAGAACTTAGGGTCTACTGTTGATGGGTTCATTGGGGTTGGGCAGCTTAGGGTTCCATACTTTACTTTATGATGGCTGAAAACTTGTCTATGCTTTAATATACAACATAATTACTCAGTTTAATATAATTATTGTTTCAATTATATCGTGAAGCTGTAAAGGGGTCACCTTTGTATTTCAGGCCCCCTTGCCACAGTGTAGTGATTTCCCTGGCTATTTTAAATGTACTTTGGGAGATCGTTTAATTGAATTACCTCTAGTTCATGACTGACTTTTTAAAGCATTTATATGAAAGTTAATTGAAATTTCTGCCTTCAACAACTGCTTGAACTTGTCCATCAGTCCATTTGTTGTGTTCTTTAGAATTATTACTCCCTCTGTCCCGCTTTAAGGTTCTTACTTTCCTTTTTAATCTGTCCCAATTTAAGGTTCTTACTTTGCTTTATTACCTAAAATGGAAAGTGGGACCCCACTTGTCATTCTCACAACAAAAACTCCCTACCCACTTTCTCTCTCCCACTTTACTTTTCATACTCACAACATTTACTTTTTCTTAATCTCCGTGTAAAGTCAAACTAAGAACTTTAAATTGGGACGGAGGGAGTATTTTTTTTTCTTTTCCTTCGTATTATACAAACATGTGAGGGAGGTTATTATTAGCCAGCTTATGATATTCAGCATTGGCCACTGAATTCTTGTGCGGTCTTGGTTTCTTACGGTTTTAAATGATATGTGTTGATTCTTTACTCTGTTGGTTGGCCAGGGATCTGGAGGTGTTACTGTAAAAAAGACGACTTTGGCTATTATCATTGGTGTCTACGATGAGCCAATGACTCCAGGCCAATGCAACATGGTTGTGGAAAGGCTTGGTGACTATCTCCTTGATCAGGGTTTTTAGTTGCTTTGGTATGTCTTGTTTACTTCTATCAATAAACTCCCTCCGTTTCAAAATTATTTCCTACTTTTTTTGTAGTCGATACAAGGTACTTTGAGCAAAAACTATAAGCTACTTTAATCATCCTCATAAACATTTAAAAATTGTTAATGGTATTTATAATGTCATATCAATAACAAGTTCAAAATTTTCATTAGGACAATGAAATAACTTAATTTTTTTGCTCTTGTATTAACAAAAAATTAAAGTGGGAAGATCATTTCGGGACGGAGGGGGTAGTATTCTTGATGGTTTAGATAAACAATTACAGTACATCTAATGCCCTGTTTCTTTTGAAATGCTTTCAGGGGGAATTATACTAGCAGTATTTAAAAAGTTGTGGAAGAGCTCCATGAATATTGGGGTCGTCTTGGTGCTTTGAGAAGTTAATAGTTGTTGGATTTCTTCCCTTAATGATGCTTGTCTTTTCCTTGTACTATCCCCATGGCCATGCAATGTGCTATGACAATTCAAAGTGCTGTTTTGATTTTTTTTTTTTTTTAATTTTATGGATACCTAAATTGATCGAGATCTCATTTATATGATACCTGGGTTGTGTAATTATTGTGTGTTTCCTCCTTTTCCTGGTTTATTTTTTGTGTAATTATTATGTGCTTCCAAAAAGCCTTCGTTGCTACACACATCTATATAAATCTGGGTCTCGTCTCTATAGGAAACATCTGTCTTTGTCTAGGTTTCATTTCTCCACGACGACGAGAGTAGCCAGGTGTTTTTTATACTCTCTGCGTCCCAAATTGGACGAGAGTAGCCAGGTGTTTTTTATACTCTCTTTGTCCCAAATTGATAGTACACTTTCAAACTTAGATAGATTATAAATAAATTTAGAAGATTCAGTATTTTGAATTCTTAATTTTGGGGACTAACTTTCGGAGAGGGGGGGGGGGGGGGGGGGGGGGGGGGGGAAAAACGGCTACAATAACCTACAACCTGTCAAAATTGAACTTCTGGGTAATAATACCAAAAAGCTCAATATGCAAATGTATCTCTCTCCAGAAAACATTGCAAATTTGTCCACCGTTGGCCATAAATTAAATTACTTGTACTCCTTCCGTCTCAATATTCAAAATGATATTTCCATTTGCTATTTTTCATTGTCTCAAAAAGTTCTTAATTTCTACATTTAAGCTTAAAAGAGTAAACAAAACATCTTTAAAAAGTTCTTTAAAATGTTTGACTAGTGAAACGGGAAGATCATTTTGGACGAAGGAGGGAGTACAATCTACAATAAATGAACCGCAAGAGCCACAACACACGAAAAGAGTTGCGCTTTCATAAATGTATCAACATGGATCACAACATTTCTAACTCGTACATACGACTCTAGATCTCCAGCTATGATACCATCCATGGTTATCACACAAAACTTGGGGGGTACGATACATTTACCCTACCGAGACACGACTTTACATATGCAACTTACAAAAAAATGATTTCTCAGTTTCTTAGGATGCAGAACCCTAACCTTTACTTCAAAGTTGAAAGGGTACTCCAAAAATCCAGCTTGTTCAGAGATTGCCACACTTCAGAAAAATGTGAGGAGAGACATTAATACGCAACCTGTAATCCATGTAGACAACTCTCTTTGTCCTGACGATTTGGAAGGATTTGCTGTCATGTTACTTGCAGCTGCAGTTTTGTTGCTCCTGCGAGAGTTGATGGTAGCATGAGCACAAAATATTTACTAAGGAATAAATATAATGAACAAACGCCACAAAAGTTTATATGTTACCCCCTCCGTCCCATAATAAATATCGCATTTTGCCTTTTGAAGTTTATTAGCTTTTCATCTTTATAAAGTTAATTATATTTTCATCAATATTTGGTCAAAGTTCAAGGTATCACATATATTGGGACGGATGGAGTATAAAACAATTTCAACAAATATGGTAAATACATACCCTGTTGTCATGTACAAGCAGTTGTCATAACCTGCAGAAACAAAGAAAATCAAGGGTCAAACTTTTTTGCGAAATCAAATAAGAATAAAGAAACTTTAAAGGGCAGCCCGGTGCACAAGGCATCCCCGCATAGCGAGGGTCCGGGGAAGGGTCCCCACCACAAGGGTGAAATGTAGGCAAACCTTACCTTGCATTGCAAGAGGCTGCTTCCAGGACTTGAACCCATGACCTCCAGGTCACACGGCAACACCTTAACCGGTGTACCAAGGCTCCCCTTCAGAATAAAGAAACTTTGCGAAGGAAAAATAAATATACATACTTGGATTCTTGTTTGTTTTAACCCCAGTTCCTCCAAAGCTGCAAGCAATATCCGTAGCACCATTCTGCTGATAATAACTGTTGAAAGCAAAAGAAGCATGTGAAGCCAAATTATCCGGCTCAAAACAAGGCTGGCTAGGCTGAATAGCAGAACAATCCACATTCCCAGAACCACAAGCCCAGTTCAAACCGTTCTCCAAGTCACCTTCAGATGCAGTAGGTGAAGCAATACACCACGTCCCATTCCCATTTGAGCTCGTGCCATTTCCACCTGTTGACACGTCAACAGGACCTCGACCCGTAAAGTCAACATTATATACACTAGTCGAGTCAGGGTAAAATAAACCCCAGTTCCTCTCCGAGTCAAGTCCTGGTTTTCTATTTTCGTTAAATAACGAAAATATGTACACATCCAGCTCCTCCCCTGGCTTTGCAGGAGTGCCCGTATTATTAATGACATGTCGAATCAAGTTCGTGTTATATGTTTGAGCATTATCGGGTGTCGCGACTGTCTCTTTAGCAGACCCTTTAGAAGGCCACCCTGTCTCGGTAACCATGATTTTGATTGTTCTGAAATTTAGAGCCGTGAGAGCAAAATAAATAGCATCGATCTGTGCATCAAACATGTTGGTGTAGAGCAAACCGGTGTTTTGGTCAATAACTTCGGAAGATGACTCGAAAAGAGCATAATCTAAAGAAACGTTGTTTTGAGAATCTCTATATGCATAATAAGGATATGTGTTGACCATAAAAGGTGACTGATGTTCAGCAAGAAACTCAAGAAGGGGTTTCAAGAAAGATGCGTGTTTGCTACTAAAAGCCCCTGCAGAAGGGGGAAAGAACGGGACAAAACCCCTAAAGAATGGGTACTCGAAACTTTGATTCTTCTATGAAGACCGGCTTTTTTTAGAGCTGTGAAAACATTTTGCATAGCGGGAACTACAAGGGCGGACACGTTATTTGAGGCTTCTGTGACTTCTGCTCCAACAGTTATGTATGTGATCTTGGTGGCGGGGTAGTATGGGAGGATGCTGTTTTTCAGCCAGGTGTCAGCGTTCGATTGGAATTGGGAAAATGGCAATAAGTCGGAATTGGGAATGCCAATCATGAGCTCGATTCCGGTGTTGGCAAAGGCCTTGAGAACTTGGATGTTGGAATCGTATATTCTTGCGTATTTGATGTTGTGAGATTGAATAAGCTGCACTGCTTTGTCTGGGGTCGGGAGGTCATCTGCATTTCTTCCGTAGCAAATCCCAATTGTGCTTCCTTTGCATATACCTTACACATAAACACAAGATTAATGGGAATGCAAAACGCCAACATAGAAAATAAGGGGAAAATCACCATTCACCCAAAGTGCAGGTCTGCAAAACCATGGGATTCAAAGGGTGTTTGGCATAAATTCAAACAAAACATTTGGACAACTTTATCAAAGAGATGACATTTTGATTGGTTAGTCTTGAAGAACCCCATATCCAAAGATTATACCCCTCCGTCCCATAATGATAATCCTTTCTTCTGACTATTCAAACATATTAACGTGTTATTATTTTCATTAATACCCTTAGTGAGGTCCAATTATTACTTTCGCTAAACTCTCTTGCAACAACCATGCATAACTCGACAGATTCATCACATAGTTATGTTTGGAAGTTCAATTTTTGAAATTAGGTTGTTGGAACAAACATAAATGGAAAGAGGGACGGTCATTTTGGGACGGAGGGAGTATATACTAGAGGTAGGTATAACGCTCAAGCCACTAATCTACCATTAAACTTAGTAATGCAAATCATAATACCGATAAATAGTCAACTTAATTGAATCAATCTGGCACAATGCAAGTATCCTGAGACCCTACTCCTTGATTAAGAGGGCATAGCCTACTGACATTGATGTAAGTGTATACACTCAAAAGCACTTGTAGCAACCCAAATAAAAAAAAGCAAGGCAAAGTAATTAAAGCAATGATTGAAGCCCAAAATGGATTAGTAGAATCAAATAAATCACCGACATTTATAAAATATTCAGTTAAACAATGATTAGCAACCACAAAAAAGACTAATTAGCTTCTACAAAAACAGTTATGGGTGTGAATAAATATGGCCCAAAGATTGAATCTTGGAGAGAAAATAGCAAACTAATCCAACATTACAGCTCATATTAGCAGGCAAACCACCATGAACATTAACAAAACACAGAAACAGGGACTCTGTCAGAGAGAGAGAGAGAGAGAGAGAGAGAGAGAGTGTGTGTGTGTGTATATTTATTTAATGAGACCCACATTCACACTTAGAACAACTTTTCACCCATTATTCTATGAGTGTGTTTTTTAGGAAACTAGTTCCTCCATAAGTTATAAAAAGTCATGTTTTTTACCCTTAAACCCCAAACCTGAAACCCTAAAACCTAAACCCCAAACCCCAAACCCCAAACCTTAAACCCTATAAAAACATGAGTTTTTATAACTTATGAGAAACTAGTTTTCCCAAAATTTTCTCTTATTCTATACCCCGCTTTTTTTTCTTACCTCACTTTTCATACTTAACATGTTCTACTAACATTTTTTATTAATTCTCGTGCCAAACTAATCCAACATTACAGCTCATATTAGCAGGCAAACCACCATGAACATTAACAAAACACAGAAACAGGGACTCTGTCAGAGAGAGAGAGAGAGAGAGAGAGAGAGAGAGTGTGTGTGTGTGTGTGTGAAAGTGGGAAAATTGAAACATACCCAGAAGCAAAAAAAGCACAAGAGAAGCTGTGAAAACCATCTTGAACAACCTTCTTTCCATCTCCAACCCTCCAAATCTCTCTCTCTCTCTCTCCCACTCCACTACCAAGGAAAAAAACTCTCCAAGATTAATCACTCTTTCTTTGTCCCAACAGTAACATTAAAAACTCTCCAAGATTAATCACTCTTTCTTTGTCCCAACAGTAACATTCCAAAGTCTCTCTCTATCTCTCCCTGTTTACCTCTCTATACATAACACTTCTATCGAGCTCCAAAAAGAGTTATTCGAGAGAGAGAGAGAGAGAGAGAGGGAGACACAGAGAGTGCGGATTTTAGAGTGTAGTGTGTGTTTGGGGCAGAGTGTCAAGTCATGTCATCAGTTGGGAAGCGGACTTGAAATTGGAAAAAGGGGATTTATGAAATGGGGTTTAATTGACTAGTCTCGATTCCGTTTGCAAACAGTGAATTTATATGTCTGTCCCCTCCTCTGCACCCCACCTTCAGGAATACGAATATGCACAGACACAGTTGTCTCTCCGCTATACGCCAAACATTAACGGTCACTTCCAAAAACCAAAAAAAAAAAAAAAAAAAAAAAAACCTTTTGTTATAAAACTGGAGAATTAAGAGCAAAATCTTAATAGAGAATATTTTATTTCAAGACTATTATAGAGAGTATACAAGAGAGAAAGATAGAAGTTAAGAACTTCTGAGGTGTATTGAAATGAAAACTAGAGCCTACTATTTATAGGAGGGAATTGGCTTCCTCTGTAAGCTTCTCTAAAGATATTTACAAAGCTTCCCTAATAAGGTTCACTGAAGATATTTACAAAGCTTCTCTAGTAAGCTTCGCTGAAGATATTTACAAAGCTTCCCTAGTAAGCTTCGCGAAAGATTATCTTGTAAACATCCGGTTCAAAGGACATCCACACAATAATATATTATAACACTCCCCCTTGGATGTCCGCTGCTAAGATATCAGTGTTGCACGTGTTGCCTCATTAAAAACCTTCCGAGCAAAAACCCCGTGGGAAAAATAATCTCGAAGGAAAAGAGTACAACGCAAAATCTTTTCAATCAACACTCGTTGCCTCGTTAAAACCTTGGCGGGTAACAAAACCCAGTGGGAAAAATAACCCCGCACGAAGGAAAAAGAGTACAATGTAATCTTAGTATCTTCTGGATACTCCCCCTGAATAAAACATTACTCAAGATTTCTTAGTCGCCTCATTCCAATATCATGCACTAATTTCTCAAATCTTGGAGTTGGTAATGACTTCGTAAGCAAGTCCGCAAGATTGTCATTTGAACAAACTTGTTGAATATCAATTTCACCATTTTTCTGAAGATCATGAGTGAAGAAAAACTTTGGTGATATGTGCTTTGTTCTGTCTCCTTTAATATATCCACCCTTGAGTTGAGTTATACATGCTGTATTGTCTTCAAATAGTGTTGTTGAACTTTTCGCATCTAAAGCCAATCCACACGTCCCTCGTATGTGTTTAATCATTGATCTTAGCCAAACACATTCGCGGCTTGCTTCGTGGATTGCTATAATTTCAGCATGATTTGATGAAGTGGCGACTAACGTCTGTTTCGTGGAACGCCATGATATAGCTGTAGATCCAGTTGTAAATAAATAACCTGTCTGAGATCGAGCCTTATGGGGATCAGATAAATAACCTGCATCTGCATAGCCAATAAGCTGTGATCCACAATTATATGAATAAAATAAGCCCATCTCAGTAGTTCCTCGGAGATAACGAAATATGTGCTTTATTCCATTCCAATCTCTTCGGGTTGGATTTGAACTATATCTTGCTAATAAATTTACCGAGAAGGCAATATCAGGTCTTGTATTATTAGCGAGGTACATTAATGCACCAATTGCACTAAGATATGGTACTTCTGGACCAAGGACTTTTTTATTATTTTCTCGAGGCCGAAACACGTCATTTTTCACATCAAGTGATCGAACAACCATTGGGGTACTCAATAGATGTGCTTTGTCCATATAGAAACGTTTCAGGACTTTTTCTGTATAAGTTGATTGATGGACAAGTATACCTTGTTTAAGGTACTCGATTTGTAGGCCAAGACAAAACTTTGTCTTTCCCAGATCTTTCATCTCAAATTCTTTCTTCAAGTAATTAACAGCTATTGAAAGTTCTTCTGGACTTCCAATAATATTGAGATCATCACATAAACAGCAATTATTACAAATCCTGAAGCCGACTTTCTAATAAAAATACATGGACAAATAGGATCATTCTTGTATCCTTCCTTTGCCAAGTATTCACTAAGACGGTTATACCACATCCGTCCTGATTGTTTTAAACCATACAAAGATCTTTGTAATTTAATAGAACAAACTTCCCTGGAGTTTGAATTGTATGCATCAGACATCTTGAATCCTTCTGGGATTCTCATATAAATATCATTGTCAAGTCTGCCATACAAATATGCAGTGACAACATCCATTAAACGCATATCAAGCTTTTCATGTATTGCCAGACTAATGAGATAGCGAAATGTAATTACATCCACCACAGGAGAATATGTCTCCTCATAATCAATTCCAGGTCTTTGCGAAAATCCTTGTGCAACAAGACGTGCTTTATATCTTATTACTTTGCCTTCTTCATTTCGTTTACGCACAAAGACCCATTTGTACCCTACTGGTTTTACACCTTCAGGTGTATGGACTGCAGGCCCGAAAACTTCACGCTTCTCAAGTGAGTTTAATTCTGCTTGAATTGCGTCTTTCCATTTTGGCCAATCATTTCTGTATCGACACTCGTCGATACACCTTGGTTCATGATCCTCGTTATTTTCCATAACATTAAGCGCTATATTATATGCAAAAATATTGTCGACAATTGTTTCCTCTCGGTTCCATCTTTTCCAGTATTGACATAACTGATCGAGATCTCATCATTCTCAATGATTTCAGGTACCTGAACTTCTTCTAGAAGTATTTGATCAGATTTGTCATGTATCTCTTCAGGAGATTCGTTTACCTCGACGGGTTTTTTCACAATTTGCTCCTTTTTTCTTTCGAGGATTTTTGTCTTTGGAACCGATAGGCCTTCCACGCTTCAGGCGTGGTTTAGATTCATGAACGGATTGTCCAATCGGGACGTCAATCCGTATTGGAGCATTTACAGCTGGAACATGTGACTTTGTCACTCTTTTTAGGTCAGTAAATGCGTCTGGCAATTGATTCGCTATTTCTTGCAAGTGGATTATTTTTCGAACTTCTAGTTCACATTGCTTTGTACGAGGATCAAGATGATATTGAAACGTATTCCACTTGATTTCCTTTTCCAGCTTATTATTTTCTCCCCCTAATGTTGGGAATATTTTTTCATCAAAATGACAGTCGGCAAAACGTGCCGTAAATAGATCTCCCGTTAATGGTTCAAGATATCTTATAATTGAAGGAGAATCATACCCAACATATATCCCCAATCTTCGTTGGGGTCCCATCTTGGTCCGTTGTGGTGGAGCAATTGGAACATATACCGCACACCCAAAAATTCTTAGATGGGAAATATTTGGCTCCTGACCATAAGCCAATTATAATGGGGAGAACTTATGATAACTTGATGGCATGATGCGTATAAGTGCTGCTGCATGTAACACAGCATGTCCCCAAGCTACGACAGGTAGCTTTGCTCTCATAAGCAATGGTCTAGCTATTAACTGAACTCGTTTAATAAATGCTTCAGCTAAACCATTTTGTGTGTGAACATAAGCAACTGGATGTTCAACATCTATTCCAATAGATGTACAATAGTTATTAAAAGCCTCTGATGTAAATTCACCAGCATTATCAAGGCGAATTGTCTTGATCACATAATCTGGAAATTGTGATCGTAATCGAATTATTTGAGCGAGTAATCTCGCAAACGCCAGGTTGCGAGTTGATAATAAACTTACGTGTGACCATCTAGTAGATGCATCTACTAAAACCATAAAATATCTAAATGGTCCACACTGTGGATCAATTGGTCCACATATATCACCTTGAATTCGCTCTAAAAATTTGGAGATTCAACTCCAACTTTTGCTGGTGATGGCTTAATTATCAATTTTCCTTGAGAGCAAGCAGCACATGAGAATTCTTTAGATTGAAAAATCTTCTGGTTTTTCAATGGATGCCCATGTGAATTTTCCATAATTCTTCGCATCATATTAGAACCGGGATGCCCCAACCGGTCATGCCATATAATAAAACCATTCATATCATTAAATTTATGGTGTACTGTCATATGTACTTCAACGGTGCTAATCTTTGTATAGTACAGTCCAGAGGAAAATACAGGTAACTTTTCTACCACACTTTTGTTACCTGATTCAGTCTTTGTAATGTATAAATATTCCATCTCCCCATCATTAGCAGTCTCAATATGATATCCATTTTCACGAATATCTTTAAAGCATAGTAAATTTCTTTGAGACTTAGTTGAGAGTAATGCATTTTTGATACTGATTTTTGTTCCTCTTGGTAGTACTATGTTAGCTCTTCCGGAGCCATCAATTATCTTTGTACTACCACATATTGTACTAACATTAGCATCATTCACTATCACTTGAGAGAATTACTTTTTATTTTTGAGTATAGTATGTGTTGATGCACTGTCTGCAAGACACACATCATCATCTCTGCTAGCCATTTTCTTCAAAAAAAATAAGAGGAATAAAATATAAGACAATACTTATATTACAAACAAAAGTTAAATATGTTACAAAACATACTGAAATAAAACACACTTAAGTAAAATATTACAAGCTAGATATTTAATTTATTTGGGTCTCTCCACCATCAAGCATGTAATCATCCCCTCTGGATTGAGAAAATCTGATATATCCAGATGTGTACTTGTAGATGAGTCTTGATTCACATCATCATTTTCATAGACAAAATTTGTTTCGACATCTTTCCCTTTATTCAGCATTGATGCTTGATACAGTTTAACAAGATGTTTTGGCGTACGACAGGTACGGGCCCAATGACCTTTCATTCCACACGGATAACATAAATTCTCAACTTTTATCGGTTGCTCAGTTTGTCTAGCTGGTGATTTTTCTTTATTATCTTCTCTATTCCACTTCAGGTGGCGAGATATATTTCCATCATTATTGGGGTGATTATTATTATGATACTGATTATAAAATCTTCCCCGACCACGGCCGCGACCACGTCCACGGCCCCGTCCACGACCACGTCCTCGGCCTCGCCCATTATTATCATATATACTCGCGTTCACTTCAGGGAATGGAGTAGAGCCAGTAGGGCGGGCTTCATGATTTTTCAATAAGATCTCATTATTTTGCTCAGCCACAAGAAGGCATGAGATTAATTCAGAATACCTTTTAAAACCTTTTTCTCGATATTGCTGCTGCAGGAGCATATTCGAGGCATGAAATGTGGAGAACGTTTTTTCTAGCATATCATTATCAGTAATTCCTTCCCCACATAGTTTTAACTGTGATGTAATTTTAAACATCACAGAATTATATTCACTTACGGTTTTAAAATCCTGCAAACGTAAATGAATCCACTCGTAGTGTGCTTTTGGGAGAACAACAAATCTTTGATGATCATACCTTTCTTTCAAATTGTCCCAAAATACAAGTGGATCTTTCACGGTGAGGTATTCTGTTTTTAATTCTTCATGGACATGGTGTCGGAGAAAAATCATTGCCTTAGCACGTTCTTGCATAGAGGCAGTATTTCCGTTTTTGATGGTTTCTCCCAGACCCTTGGCATCTAGATGAATTTATGCATCTAAGATCCATGATAAGTAGTTCTTACCCGTAATATCAAGAGCTACAAAGTCAAGTTTTGTGAGATTTGACATTATAATATTTTGAAATAACTTGAAATGAGACTAGGTAGATCTTACCGATACCGTACCTACTTTGGTAACTATAGCTCAGGATGTGGAACTAGAACGAAGTCGTGCTGATAACGTGTTATAAAACTGGAGAATTAAGAGCAAAATCTTAATAGAGAATATTTTATTTCAAAACTATTATAGAGAGTATACAAGAGAGAAAGATAGAAGTTAAGAACTTCTGATGTGTATTGAAATGAAAACTAGAGCCTACTATTTATAGGAGGAAATTGGCTTCCTCTGTAAGCTTCTCTAAATATATTTACAAAGCTTCCCTAATAAGCTTCACTGAAGATATTTACAAAGCTTCTCTAGTAAGCTTCGCTGAAGATATTTACAAAGCTTCCCTAGTAAGCTTCGCGAAAGATTATCTTGTAAACTTCCGGTTCAAAGGACATCCACACAATAATATATTATAACAACTTTGTAATATTGGTGCTCGAACCATATGCTCTCAATTAGGGATTGCCAAACCGGACCGGAACCGAAAAGCTTAGAACTCCCTTGACCTTAACGAAAATGGGAACCGTTTGTAACACGGTCCGGTTCCGGTTCATTCCCTCTGAAAACCATGAATCGGCGGTTCCGAACCGCCATGAACCGTCTAGAACGAACCGGAACCGTTATCAAAACCATCAAAAACCGTCAAAATTGTTAGATTTCTAACGGTTTCATCAGAATTAACCGTTACTAACGGAACATTGACAAAAAAAAATTGAGTTTTGACTGATTATTTTAGTCAAATTCATTGAATAAAAATAATAAAATTTTGATGAGTATCTAAACGAAAAGAGGGACGGACCTCTTTAGTTTTTAAACATTTTTTCTATATCTTTTTGTAAAAAAATGGGTAATAAAATATTATTATAATTGTTTTTTCTGTTAAAAGATTTAATTGTTTTTTTAAAAAATGAAACTGTGGACCGGCGGTTCCGAACCGTGAACCGGCGATTCTGAACCATAACCGGAAGAGAAACGGTTTGGTTACGGTTCAAGCTTTTCCGACACCTGAACCGGCGGTTCCGAACCGTAACCGTAACCGTGTTTGGTCATCCCTACTCTCAATGCTAGGGGTACAAACGAAGTTCACAAAATGATGGATACAAAATGAGGTGGCGATATTTTATTGGTTGCATCGATTGTGGACCCGGCACACTCTTATTAAAAACACCAATAAAATCTTGACACATCATTTTGTGAGCCAAGTTTTGTGAGATTTTTTTGTAACTTTATATTTACCCATGTGACTTGTGTATCCTATTACCTCCTCAAAATACATGTCGTTTTTTACTTCTTCCTACATATTAAAAATAAAGTTAATGTATATTAAAAAGATTTTGTGTCATTTCAAGTACCAAGATAATTAAATGGTTTTACAATAACAATCATAATCATAAATAAAAGTATATTTGACAAACAATGCCAAAAATGTCTAGATAATAGCAAAACTACAAATATTATGGGACAAACTTCAACCCTTAAATTACATGTATTTGGGGCGGAGGCAAGGCCGGACCCACTAGTGTGCCTGGTGTTGCCCAGGCAATGCAACCAAAAAAAAAAAATGCAAAATAACGTTGTTTTTATACAAAGAGCCTCAAACATGAAAAAGACAACTTGTGTGACATAGTGGTTAAGTTGTTTGTTTAAGATTCTAAGTGTGTCTGGGTTCAAACCCCTTTAGTATATTTTTTTTTCTCTACACTCCTAGCTTTCTTCTCATTATTTTAAACGTGGCTTTTCCCATTTATTAAAATTTAATTAGCCTAATTTGAATTTTTGTCTCTCAATATTATGAGCTTGATTAATAACAAGATTTTTCTCTTATTTTTATTGGCTTAATTAGTACTCCTTTTGTCCTTAAATGAGTGTCCATTTTCAAATAATCTTTGTCCCAAAATAAGCGTCTTTTTTTAACATAACTTTGTCCCTAAATGTTTTTATTAAAAAAAAAATTCACCGGTCTCTTTATACGTGGAAAACTAAATATTTGGAAAGGAGATTACAAGATTATATATGAATCTTTGCCACCAAATTGTACAAAGAGATGAGATTTTTAGATGTCCCTTAAAATGAAATTTGAACACTCATTTAGGGACAGTGGTAGTAGTTGTTAGGATTCATTGTTAGTACACCCACCTGATTTGATTGACCCATTCCACGTGTCTTTTTATGGACTTTAGGTTTATATGTAATGAAGTTTTACTTCAATTTTTAGACAAGTCCATTTCTAGATTTTTAGTAGTTAGGCTGAGTTATGATCGGTTTATTCTTAGCGGTTTAGTGTCCCTCAAGCCGCCGTCTTCAAACCGCCAGCATGATGCCTTAAGTCCTTCATCAAACCGCAGTTTGTGTCTTTGATGAAACCGCATTTCAAGTTCATTCATGAAACCGCACATGCATCTGGTGGAACCGCCGACCAAGATATTGAAGAAGTTATTGCTGTCATTTACTCCTTAAAGACAAACATTCGCTTTTCAACCGTAAAAATGAATGACTGGTGACTTGTCCTTAAACTTCAAGTCATGGTTCAGTTATTCTTGGAATGTCGGTTTGTCTAGCTTTTTAAAAAGTTACCGTTGTACTTTTCAACAACTAAAAGGACAATGTCAGGTAGTGATCCAACAACTTCCTGCCACAAAGCAAAAGCAAAGGACGACAGTGACAGGTCAACCAATGGGATTGTGACAGCGCATTAAACCGCCATACAATGACTCACATCATTGTCCAACGGTCATTAATGCCTTCACTATAAATAGCCTTCATTGTTCAACATTGAAGGTTGCTGAGCTTCAAAGAGAATATCCCAAGTATTCAAGTTTGCTTTGAAGATTGAAAATTCAGATACTCATATCTTCATCATCTCCTTAGCAAACCCAGAGTTCTTCATCAAAGCTTCAAGCCCTCAAATCATCACAACTCAGCCTTGCACAGAAAGTAATCACTTGCTCACCATCACATAGATATTTTGAGCTCTTGATTTCTTTCCACACTACACACCCGGAGTATATTTTCTTATAGATTATATACCTCGAAAACACAGGTTGTTATAATAGCATTGTTAGGTTAGGTTGTTTATTTAGAGTTTGGATTCATTTGTAATCTTGTAAAAACCCCTCTAAATCAATACAAGTCTAGTAGCTATTAGAAAATCCTAGGCTAACCACCTAGGTAGAGGACGTAGTTCTTTCAAGAACAAACCTCTTCAAATTGTGTGTCCTTGATATTTATTTTCTGTCTTGTCATTTACATTTATGTTTATGAGATTTATTTACTTTCATGTGAAATGACTTGATAAATGATTTGCATACTTTTGTGATACTTCAGTTGTGCCTTGTCAGTTGCATCATTCCTTTTTTTCAACCACTTAAACCGCCCAACTCTTTATAATTCAGTTTGGCCAAAACCGCAAAACTCCGCTGTGCATTTTATCTGAGCGGTTCTAGTGCTTTAAACCGCAATAGACCAAACTGATAAGTACTTGGTTGATTTTCAAGGGTATTTCGAAAAAGATTTTAAACCCCTATTCACCCCCCCCTCTAGCGGTTCTATACCCTTGTTGCCCTTTGGGACCAACAAGTGGTATCAGAGCGTATCCACCAAAAATTATTTTACAAGCTTAACCGCTTGGGTGCTGATCCAATGGCAAACATAAACTCCCATATGATGCAGACATCCAACTCTAATCACTTACCTATTCTTAATGAAGATAGTTTCATCTTCTGGAAAGATAGGATGAAGAAGCACATAATATCTGAGGATCGCAGATTATGGACTGCAATTGTTAATGGACCCTATGTCCCGATGAAGGCTAACCCTGATGCAGGTACTGCTGGACAAACCGCGGAAATCAAGAAGCCAGAAGCTGAAAGGACCGAAACTGATCAACGGAATGTGGACTTTGATGGAAGAGCCATGTCCATGCTTGTATCAGCTATTGATCTAAGAACTCACTCAAAGGTTCTAGATTGCAATACCGCAAAGGAAACATGGGATAGCATCATTGAATTTCTGGAAGGAGATGCCGACACCAAGAAGAACCGCCTCTACCAACAGAGAAGGCTCTTTGATTATATTGTCAAAGACCCAAAGGAATCTCTTTGCCAATGCTATGAGCGGTTCGTGGAAATTGTCAATGTATGTTTCTCTCTAGGGCACAAGTATTCCAATACTGACCTGAACATGAGATTCATGCAATCTCTTGGTAGCAAATGGCTGATCAAAACTACCAACATTGAAGACAACAAAGGTCTGGAAGCTCTTGATCTTCGTCATCTTTATGCCATGCTAAGGGTATTTGAATTCAAGCTTGAGGAAGCTCATTAAACCGAAAACAGATTCAAGTCTCTTTCTCTTGCCGCTTTCAACAATGCCACATCTCCGGTTTACAATCCAGATCACCATCAAACCGCACCTAATATCCATTTACAAACCGCTTCTTTTGATCCAAATATTCCAGGATATATTTCTCAAACCGCACCTCCAGAGTATTACCAACCGCCTCATCAACCTTACCCTCAACATCATCAACCCTATTCTCAACCTCAGCAATCTCATCAATCCTACACTCCATCTCAAAATTCCCAAAGTGTAGCATCTAGTTCTACTCAAGTTGACTTTGATGACATGGATGATGATGAGTTTGCTCTCTATGTGAAAAACTACACCAAGTTCAGAAAGAACAGAGCTCAATCTCAGTCAGGCGGCCCTGCAAAGTTTGTCCCTCCAACCAGATTCAACAAAGCAGCTGATGCTAAGAAAAGGGATGATCTTGTTTGTTACAACTGCAGACAACCAGGTCATTTTGCCTCCAGTTGTCCCAAACCGCGCTATGAAGCCGCTCCTGCCAAGAAACCGTTCAACAAAAAGTTTTTCAAGAGAAGAGGAATGGTTGCTGAACAAGGAGAACAACCATTAACATGGATGGGTTCTGATACAAATGATAGTGATGAAGATGAAGGAGTTGCAAATCTTTGCCTAATGGGATTTGAAGAAAAGGTTGAAATTGACGAAAGCCTTCCACTGCCACTCCATCAAATGAAGTCAGTTTCACCAAAAAACTCCTGAAGCTAAACCAGGAAAAACTCCTACTTCACCAAACTACTCTCCTGAGGATCAAACAGAACAAAGCCATGATGACCAGGTACTTGAACGTGCTAATGTCATTTGTCAACAACACACTGTGCTTAAAAAGGCATATAAATTAATGGCTGCGGAACTTGAATATTCCCAAAAGGAATGCAAGTCCCATAAGGAGGAGATTGAAAAACTCAAGCTCCAAAATGTTGGGATAGCTTCTGTTGTGGAAGAAAACCGCTACCTTAAGGACATAACCGAGGTTCTTAACACCCGAATCCATGATCTTACTGCACAAAGGGATGAACTTCAAAAAGTGACCGATGTGTGGACTAAGTCTGGAGTCACCATGGAACAAATCGTTAATTCACAAATTCTCTCTAAGGAGAAAAGTGGATTAGGATTTAAAACTGATGATGGGTGTAAATGTCCTTGTCTTTGTGCTGAAGGTGGTGTGAAACCAACTGAACAAACCAAAGAAATTCCTAAGGTGAATCATGCTGGTAAAAGGGCTCAACACAAGAAATTAAAAAGCAAAATTATTTCTATGAGTATCCTAAAAACCAGACTGGGAGAGATCCAAAGTGGAAAGAGAAATCCACAGCGGCTGAGGCAACCAAAGAAGTATTGAGTGATGAAACCGCTCCTAGTCGGTTTAAGGAATATCCTATTATATTTCCTAAAGCCGCACATAAGAGAGGTGGAACTCAAGAAGGTTAACTTTGTTAAAGCCAAAACCGCTGACCCAGTAAAACATGAGAAACCGAAGGTCAGTAATGGGTTTGTAAAACCGCCACCACAACCTGGCTTAATTCATTGTTCTATTTGTGCCGACTTTGGTCATAGTGCTGGTCATTGTCTTTTAAGATTCACACCCAATGCCAAGGGACGTAAAAATCCTAAGATCAAACAGGTGTGGGTCCCAAAAAGCTGCTAACCCTAGGACCCAAGGAATAAGGGGGACCAAAACCTTTCATGTTTATTTTTCAGATTTCATGTTTTATGGCTGGAACCGCTAAGAAGAAGAAGGATCTCTGGTATTTGGATAGTGGATGCTCACGACACATGACTGGAGATTCCGAACTACTCTGCAGTTTCATCCAAATGAAAGGTCCCCCAGTAGTGTTTGGTAACAACAAGAAAGGAGAAACAGTAGGATATGGAGCAATCAAACGAGGAAAGGTGACTATTGAAAATGTGTCACTAGTAGAAGGACTCAAGCACAACCTTCTCTCCATATCTCAGTTTTGTGACAAAGGAATGAACTGCATCTTCACTTCAACTAGTTGTTATATCAAAGATGCTTCCTTTGGAGTCACTCTACTGACTGGCAACAGAACAGGTGATGTTTATATAATTGATTTAAGCAATATTGTTTCTATTGCTGACCTCTGTTTTGTAGCCAAAAATATAAGTGAAAGCAGCTGGTTATGGCATAAGCGGCTCAGCCACTTGAACTTCAAGTATCTAGCAAAACTGCACAGGGATGGTCTAGTAAAAGGACTACCCAAAGTGGCTGACCATCATGATGAAAAGTGTAAAGCATGCCAGCTTGGAAAGCAGCCCAAACAGTCATTTCTTAGTAAAACCGCGCCTTCAACGAACCGCTGTTTGCAACTGCTGCACATGGATTTATTTGGACCTGTCCCAACCGCCAGTATAGGAGGAAACCGCTATACACTTATGGTGGTTGATAATTATTCAAGATATACATGGGTGGAAATGATGGCCTCTAAAGATGATACTTATGGCATCGTAACCGCTCTCTTTAGACAGCTCCAAACTCAGAAATTGGATGACATTGTTGCCGTGCGTTCAGATAATGGAACCGAATTTACAAACAATGGTGTTGCCCAATATTGTGATGATCATGGAATTGATCATAATTTCTCTGCCGCTGGAGTTCCACAACAGAATGGAGTAGTGGAAAGAAAGAACAGAACTTTGATTGAAGCCGGGAAGACCATGATTGCAGAAGCCAAGCTTCCCAAGTACTTCTGGGCTGAAGCTGTCAATACCGCATGTTTCACC
Organism: Campanula takesimana; assembly: GCA_026119855.1. Taxonomy (NCBI): domain Eukaryota; kingdom Viridiplantae; phylum Streptophyta; class Magnoliopsida; order Asterales; family Campanulaceae; genus Campanula; species Campanula takesimana. The sequence goes on from JAOWBW010002934.1 coordinate 24,786, forward strand.
CAGAACCGCTACCTCATCATCAAAGTTCACAACAAGACTCCTTATGAATTGTGGAGAGGCAGATCACCCAACATTGTCTTCTTCAAAATTTTTGGATGCAAGTGTTACATCTTGTATAATGGCAAAGAGCATCGAGGTAAATTTGATGCTAAGGCCGATGAAGGTATTTTTGTTGGTTATTCTAAACACTCCAAAGCTTTTCGTTGTTTCAATAAGACATCTTTAAAAATTGTAGGTGGTGTCCTTCTCCTGACTTTCTAAACTAGCAGAATTCAGTCCATGTTACATTTGATGAACATGCTCTCCTTGAGCCACATATGGCTCCAAATGTTGCTAATGATTTTAGTGATTTTGAGACAGGCACTAGACATAGAGCAACTGACAACCATCCTACTCAAACCGCTACATCCAGTTCTTCAGCCGCACCTACTCAAACCGCTGATGGTGTAACTGTTGAACCGTTGTCTTCTTGTTGGTAGTGGTGCCCTAGGCACGTTTAATAAACGTTGTAATTGCTATCATTTATTTCATATCAATAAAGAGATGTTTTGATTATTATTGTTGTTCATGTTTACTTATAATAATCCCCGTCCCTAGTACTTGTTAAGCACTAGTATAAAGGCTAAATGATCATGGGATGATCATGTTAGATTTATGGGTACTTGTTTGGAACAATGTACTGGACATGACCCGCTGTATGAGATTTATGTCATGGTCTATGTCGTACATATATCTCATATTAGTTATGTCATTTGAATCCTTAGACATGAAGTTATTATAGTCTTCCACTTGATGAACATTATGTTTGACATATTCAAACGCTACTTTTAACCGAGTAGTTATAAAGGGTATGATTGGCATAATCGAATTCACGTAGGGAAGAATAATAAGCTAAATAGATTTGTCCCTCCTCGGAGAGATGTCAAGCTTGGGCCTCTCGTAGGAATGATGTTGATGAAATGTTCGGCCGGACTCAAATGAATTGATTGGATCAATGTCATTTGGATTATCAACATATTCGGAATCGAGAAAGTATTGAACAAAACAAGTTGACCCTTTGACCATGACTTGTGTTCAATGATATCGTGGACAAAAGGATTATGACATATTCTAAGAGGAATGCGAACTTGTATCTAGTTATACTAATTGGGTAGGTATGACGGTTTGCTAGAACCTAATCATATCTTATGGTTTCATGTTTGAACCCATTGCCAACTTAGTATAATCCTAGAGGGTCACACACAATAGAACGAATCTTTAAAAGGACTACATTGGAATTTTGGAAATTCTGGACTTTCTGGGAAGTGGGCGACCGCACATAATGGACTGGGCGGCCGCACACTTAGCCAAATTTTGTACCAGTTTTGTTTCAGATAGTTGTGCGACCGCACAGTGCATTCTGGGCGGCCGCACAGTACTGTCGGGTGGCAGATTCCTAATTTGATTAGGAAACGAATTTTGGACGGATTTTGACACAAGTTTCCTATTTGGAATAGGTCATACTTGTGTATAAAAGACCAAATTCGGCCAGCACTCAAGACTAATGATTTTGTGAGTCTCAAAGAGTTTGAGAGAGAGTTTATTTTGTTCCAAGACATTCTTGGTTGAGGAACAAAATAATACACAAAATAAATTCCATATAGTTCTTTTGATTGTGGAAAAGTGTTTCACAATTTGGTCTAGCAACCAAGATCAAAGAAGCTCCTTTGATATTCGTTCGAAGTGTGGATACCGCTAGAGGGTGAAAATCATCATCTTCAAAGTTCGTGTTCAAGCTTTGTGATCGTGATCAAGTCTTCAAACCTCCACCAAAGACCAAGAGAATTTGATAGCCATGAAGGGTTAGTTTATTCCTTTATTCTTATGTCGTATTTGATTTAATCATATGAACGGATCTATGGCTTTGGGTTTCAAAATTTTAAATGCTAAATTCCGCTGCGCATGTTTGATCGAAACCCAACAGTGGTATCAGAGCCCCGTTCATGTTGATTAATTCAATACTTGGATCATGTTATGTGTATATAAATTGTTTATGTGCCTTGCATGATTAGAATATTGGAATATATGTTGTTTATGTGTTTTGTGATTTTATGTGGTTTATCGTTTTGCAACTTTAATCGCATGATTCAATCGCAATAAATAAATTATGGTGGATTCAGAATTGTTGATTATTAATTTTTGATTGGATCAAAGTTTTAATAATCGGGGAAAAACGATTTTGAGACAAAATTTTTGAACTTGAAAATTCTGCACATTCTGATGGCACTGGGCGACCGCACAAAACGACTTGGGCGGCCGCACAGTTTTGGGCGACCGCACAATGGTTTTTGGGCGGCCGCACAAGGGGATCAGAAGGTCTGATTTTGGTTGAAAAACAGAATCTGGAATTTTTCGAAAAATTCAACAAAACCAGTAACAGAACCAGTCCAGACTTGCTGATCTGGAATGGGTTTTGGGTAGTTGGTTTGTGTGTGGTTTTGGGGTTTGATTTTCCTATTTGTTTTAGTCTTGTGATTCCTAGATTGGTTCAAGTTTTGGATGGCTAATCTGCGTTCATCGAGATTGTGTTTCCCAAAATTGATCGCAATCAAAGTTTCAAAGATAAAACGAAGTTAGAATTATGAAGAGTTCATAATTGCTAAAATTGAGAAACAAAGTTCTTGATTCAATGATTGGAGATCCATGTGGAATTGTGAATGCAATTGGCCTACGTTCATCGAGACCATCTATTGCTTAGTTTCGGCCACATGGACTACTTTCTTGGTTTCTTGAATTAGTGTGGGATTGTGGTTGCCTGATGGCTTAGTTCGACCGCACTTCTTGTTGTCTTGATTTGGAGATAATAACCAAAGTTGAAATAGTCTCATCCTCATAATTATAGAGAAATTAATGACACATAAATATCATGCTTAAATTAATGGAGATTAATTTAGTGGCTAAACTTGATGTGTAACATGTTTATATTATGTGCTCATAAATATGTTATATGCTATATGTGATGAACCTTTAAAATGGTTGGACTTAATTAGGCGTCAAAACAGTTTTGGGCCTAGGCAAAAGATGAGATTAAACATGCTTTTTGAAATTGGATTTCTCGAAGAATCTCATAAAAGGATCTAAGAATCATATGGGATATGATTGACATGATTGTCTACCTAATTAATTTATTTTTGAGCGGTCCGCCTCCGTGGACTCAAAAGTTAAATTAAAGTTGGATCTTAGCCCAATTAAATTATATTATACATTGGATGTATATGAAGGTTATATAATTTAGTGGGAGTATTTTGTTTGAAAAATACATTATTTATCTCTTTAATGAAAATCGGTACTTATTAAATTTTGGAAATTTTGCATATTTGTAGATAATGACTAATAACACTCAATCAATGTCGTTGCGATCGATCCTTGAGAAGGATAAGCTCGAAGAGAATGGTACTAACTTTATGGATTGGATCCGAAGCATAAGAATCGTTCTTAGGCAAGAAGATAAGTTGTACATTCTCGATGGGCCTCTCCCTGCTGAACCACCGCCTACTGCCCCTAGGGTAGAAAGAGACAATTACAAGAAACATCGTAATGATTCTAGAGATGTAAGTTGTCTCATGCTTGCTGCTATGTGCTCAAAACTCCAACAAAGTTTGGAACATTTGGAAGCCTATGAGATAGGCGTGGAGTTGAGAACCATGTTTCAAGAGCAAGCTAGGCAAGAGAGGTACAAGACCATTGTTGCATTCACTACTAGTAAAATGAATGAAGGGCAACAAGTGAGTCCTCACTTTCTTAAAATGAAAGGTTATGTAGAGCACCTTGAGAAACTTGGCTATCCAATCCCATTGGAGCTAGCCACGGATCTCATTCTTAATTCATTGCCTAAAAGTTATAATCAGTTTGTAATGAATTATAACATGCATGGAATGGACAAGAATCTCTCTGAGTTGCATGGGATGCTCAAAACTGCAGAGATGAAAATTGTGGAGAAAGGTTCTCCCGTGCTCTTGGTTCATGATGGGAAGAAGGCTAGTGCCAAAGGAAAGGGTAAGGCAAAAGTTGTCAAACCCAAGATAAGCAAGGCAAAGGTTGCCAAGGCTTCTGAGGCAAAACCCGATACACAAAAGGATGCAATTTGTTTCCATTGTCAAGAAATTGGTCATTGGAAACGTAATTGCAAGGCTTTCTTGGAAGAGCAAAAGAAGAAGAAGAGCAGCAAGGCTGCGTCGACTTCAGGTATCTATATGATAGATATTCTCCTTTCTACCACTGATTCCTGGGTATTGGATACCGGATGTGGTTCTCACATTTGTCTAAATGTGCAGGGACTAAAGAATAGGAGACTGCTTAAAGAAGGTGAAGTAGATCTACGCGTGGGGAATGGAGCAAGAGTTGCTGCATTAGCCGTAGGGACTTATTGTTTTGAACAATTGTTATTATGTTCCGGATTTAAGCAAAAATATTATTTCAATTTCTTGTTTGGATAATGAAGGTTTTAAGTTTCTTATTGAGAATAAGAAATTTTCTATTTATTTAAATGATGTGCTTTATAGTATTGCTAATTCATTTAATGGCCTTTATATCTTGGATGTCAAGAATGAAAATAATGTCTATCATGTAAATAAGAAATCTAAACCTAATGATGTAAATCATACTTATTTGTGGCATTGCCGTCTTGGTCATATTAATGAGAAGCGTATCTCAAAACTCCATGGGGACGGACTTTTGGGTTCATGTGACTTAGAGTCATATGATACTTGTGAGTCATGTCTTCTTGGAAAAATGACTAAGACACCTTTTACCAAGTTGGGTGAAAGGGCAAGCGACTTATTGGGGTTGATACATTCCGATGTATGCGGACCATTAAGTAGCAATGCTAGGGGAGGATTTCAATACTTCATAACCTTCACTGATGATTATAGTAGATTTGAGTATGTTTACCTAATGAAACATAAAAGTGAAGCATTTGAGATATTTAGAATATTTCAAAATGAAGTAGAAAACCAACTTGGCAAAAGTATAAAGGCACTTCGATCAGATCGAGGTGGTGAATACTTAAGTCAAGAATTTGATGATCATCTAAAGAAATGTGGAATAGTTTCACAATTGACTCCACCTGGAACACCACAATGGAATGGTGTGTCCGAGAGGAGGAATCGGACTTTGTTAGACATGGTTCGATCAATGATGAGTCAAGCTGATCTTCCAATATCCTTTTGGGGTTACGCCCTAGAAACCGCTGCTTTCACACTAAATCGTGTTCCAACTAAATCGGTTCAAAAGACTCCATATGAGATGTGGAGCGGAAAGAAGCTCTGTCTGTCTTTCATGAAGATTTGGGGTTGTGAAGCTTTTGTCAAAAGACTTGTCTCAGACAAACTTGCACACAAATCTGATAAATGTATTTTCGTGGGATATCCTAAGAAAACTAGAGGATATTACTTTTACAACCGCGAGGACAACAGAGTGTTTGTTGCCCGAACTGGTGTCTTTCTAGAGAAAGAGTTTCTCTCCAAAGAAATCAGTGGGAGTAAAATAAATCTTGAAGAAATTCGAGACCCAGAAAATAACATTGAACCAATAGTGGAACAAGAACAAGAACCACAAGGAGTTGTGGAACCTGTTCAACATACACAAGCGTCTCGCAGATCTAGTAGGTTACGATCCGAGCCCGAGAGATATGGATTTCTCGTAACGGATAGTAATGAGGTAGAAATCATTGAGAATGATGAACCGTCAACCTACCAAGAGGCGATGTCTTCTCCTGATTCGGACAAGTGGCTTGGAGCCATGGAATCCGAATTGCAATCCATGCAAGACAATCAAGTTTGGAATTTGATTGATGCGCCCAAAGGTGTAAAAACCATAGGATGCAAATGGGTCTTCAAGAAGAAGACTGACATGGATGGGAAGGTGCATGCTTACAAAGCTAGGCTTGTAGCGAAGGGTTATAGGCAAGTTCATGGTATTGACTATGATGAGACCTTTTCACCCGTAGCAATGATCAAGTCTATAAGAATTTTGCTTGCCATTGCCGCATATCATGACTATGAAATATGGCAGATGGACGTCAAAACCGCTTTCCTGAATGGAAAACTCCAAGAGGATGTGTATATGACACAATCAGAAGGTTTTGAACAAGATTCTAAGGTATGCAAATTACAAAGATCCATCTATGGATTGAAGCAAGCTTCAAGGAGTTGGAATCTCCGTTTTGATGAATCGGTCAAAGAGTTTGGTTTCATCAAGAACGAAGATGAGCCTTGTGTATACAAAAAGATTAGTGGGAGCATAGTGCTATTCCTTATTTTATACGTGGATGACATATTACTCATTGGAAACGACATTCCTACACTTCAGTCTGTGAAGACTTGGTTAGGAAAGTGCTTCGCAATGAAAGATATGGGTGAAGCCGCATATATACTTGGCATTAAGATCTATAGAGATAGATCAATGAGGCTACTTGGTTTAAGCCAAAGTACATACATTGACAAGGTCATTAGAAGATTCCGTATGGAAAATTCTAAGAGAGGCACCTTGCCCGTGTTACATGGAGTTTCTCTAAGCAAGACTCAATGTCCTAAGACAAAAGATGAGCGTGAGAAAATGAATGATGTTCCATATGCTTCGGCAATTGGGTCCATCATGTATGCCATGATTTGTACTAGGCCGGATGTGTCTTATGCTTTGAGCATGACAAGTAGATACCAATCCGACCCTGGCGAAAATCACTGGATAGCTGTAAAAGCGATTCTTAAGTACTTTAGAAGAACTAAAGACTCGTTTTTGGTCTATGGAGGAATGGAAGATGATCTCGTTGAAAATGCTTACACGGATGCAAGCTTCCAAACCGACAAAGATGATAGCCGATCGCAATCGGGTTTTGTGTTAATGTTAAATGGTGGAGCTGTAAGCTGGAAGAGTTCCAAGCAAAGTACAACCGCTGATTCTACAACAGAAGCTGAGTATATTGCTGCATCGGATGCTGCAAAGGAAGCTGTTTGGATTAAGAAGTTCATAACTGAACTTGAAGTGGTTCCTAGTATTGCTAATCCAATAGACCTTTATTGTGATAATAATGGTGCTATTGCTCAAGCAAAGGAACCAAGAGCACATCAGAAATCCAAACACATACTTAGGCTTTTTCATATCATTCGAGAGATCGTTGATAGGGGAGACGTAAATATATGCAGAGTACCTACTGATGACAATGTTGCGGACCCGCTAACAAAGGGACTTCCACAAGCTAAACATGATGGTCATGTTAGGTCCATGGGTATTAGATACATGGGAGATTGGGCCTAGGGCAAGTGGGAGATTGTTGGTAGTGGTGCCCTAGGCACGTTTAATAAACGTTGTAATTGTTATCATTTATTTCATATCAATAAAGAGATGTTTTGATTATTATTGTTGTTCATGTTTACTTATAATAATCCCCGTCCCTAGTACTTGTTAAGCACTAGTATAAAGGCTAAATGATCATGAGATGATCATGTTAGATTTATGGGTACTTGTTTGGAACAAGGTACTGGACATGACCCGCTGTATGAGATTTATGTCATGGTCTATGTCGTACATATATCTCATATTAGTTATGTCATTTGAATCCTTAGACATGAAGTTATTATAGTCTTCCACTTGATGAACATTAAGTTTGACATATTCAAACGCTACTTTTAACCGAGTAGTTATAAAGGGTATGATTGGCATAATCGGATTCACGTAGGGAAGAATAATAAGCTAAATGGATTTGTCCCTCCTCGGAGAGATGTCAAGCTTGGGCCTCTCGTAGGAATGATGTTGATGAAATGTTCGGCCGGACTCAAATGAATTGATTGGATCAATGTCATTTGGATTATCAACATATTCGAATCGAGAAAGTATTGAACAAAACAAGTTGACCCTTTGACCATGACTTGTGTTCAATGATATCGTGGACAAAAGGATTATGACATATTCTAAGAGGAATGCGAACTTGTATCTAGTTATACTAATTGGGTAGGTATGACGGTTTGCTAGAACCTAATCATATCTTATGGTTTCATGTTTGAACCCATTGCCAACTTAGTATAATCCTAGAGGGTCACACACAATAGAACGAATCTTTAAAAGGACTACATTGGAATTTTGGAAATTCTGGACTTTCTGGGAAGTGGGCGACCGCACATAATGGACTGGGCGGCCGCACACTTAGCCAAATTTTGTACCAGTTTTGTTTCAGATAGTTGTGCGACCGCACAGTGCATTCTGGGCGGCCGCACAGTACTGTCGGGTGGCAGATTCCTAATTTGATTAGGAAACGAATTTTGGATGGATTTTGACACAAGTTTCCTATTTGGAATAGGTCATACTTGTGTATAAAAGACCAAATTCGGCCAGCACTCAAGACTAATGATTTTGTGAGTCTCAAAGAGTTTGAGAGAGTTTATTTTGTTCCAAGACATTCTTGGTTGAGGAACAAAATAATACACAAAATAAATTTCATATAGTTCTTTTGATTGTGGAAAAGTGTTTCACAATTTGGTCTAGCAACCAAGATCAAAGAAGCTCCTTTGATATTCGTTCGAAGTGTGGATACCGCTAGAGGGTGAAAATCATCATCTTCAAAGTTCGTGTTCAAGCTTTGTGATCGTGATCAAGTCTTCAAACCTCCACCAAAGACCAAGAGAATTTGATAGCCATCAAGGGTTAGTTTATTCCTTTATTCTTATGTCGTATTTGATTTAATCATATGAACGGATCATGGCTTTGGGTTTCAAAATTTTAAATGCTAAATTCCGCTGCGCATGTTTGATCGAAACCCAACACTTCTGACCCCATTCAAACTGTTGAACCAGTTCCAAATCTAACCTTCAATGAAGATTTCAATGATTATCAGGATGATCCTCCTCTGGAAAATCTTCAAGAAATAGTGGTTCAAGACAACCTCCCTCCTGAAATTAATGAGCATAGAGACCATCCAACTGCCAACGTTATTGGTCCTATCAGTACTGGTGTCCAAACCAGAGGGAGTTTGACTCACAGAGATAATCACAGTTTGTTCTCAACTGCTCTGTTATCTCAGATGGAACCGAAGAAGGTAGATGAAGCTCTAAGTGATCCAAGTTGGGTAATTGCAATGCAAGAAGAGCTTAATCAGTTTGAAAGATGCAAAGTTTGGACTCTAGTTCCAAGGCCCAGAGATCACACTGTAATTGGAACAAAATGGGTTTATAGAAACAAGATGGAAGAAAGTGGTGCTATAACAAGAAACAAAGAAGAGCTTAATCAGTTTGAATGCTTGGTTTGTTCAAACTGCTTGCACCAAACTCTTACTAACTTTGATTATTTTTTAGGATGAATCCAACTTTGTACCTGGATCTCAGATCATCAAAGCCGAATTTGAAGCCGATACAGTTGGAAGAAAACTGCTTGCTCTACTGGAATCGTCAAAACTGCTGCCACTATTCCAGTTGGATGAACCGAAGTTTGACAAAAGGCTTTGTGCAGAATTCTTTGACAATGGGATTGTCTGTGAGGTACCCCTTTTGAATGGTAAAGGAGAAGAGATCAGAGACTTAGAGTCTGGGGAAGTGAAGACTGAAAATGCCATCAAGTCCACTGTCAGGACAAAGGATGTAGTTTTATCTGCTTTAAAGGTTGCTATTCTAGCTGGGTTAGAAAATTCTGGAATTCTTTCCATCAAACCAGAGTTAGTCAGCAGAACTACTGAGGAGCTATTAGGGGTCTCTGTCTTCAACACTAAGTCCACCCTAAGAAGGAGTTTGGAGAAGTAATGGTGATGTTGTGTGATTTAGTAGACACTGGAGTGATGTGCAAGAATGTCAATCACAACAATTTCACTTCTGAGCAGTACAACTACTGCGTGGCTATCTACAAAGGGAAGAAGCTGCACTGGCCAAGGATCATCATGCAAGAAATGATCAATGCCCTCAGCCGCCACACTTCTGCCAAAGCCGCTGGTAAAACAAAGATCAGAACTCATTTCAGACTTGTAACTAAGTTCCTTCATCAGGATTCTGTGATCTTTAAGGCTTCTGTGGCCAATGAAGCTGAGTGGGTGCAACCGAATGAGAAGACCTTGTTTGGTGCTTCAAAGCTTGATGCTTTCAGAACCGCGTTGGATGGCGGTTTGCACAAGCAGTATGGTCTGCTAATCCTCTGCCTGAAGAACAGAGAGGTCCCTTTCCTGAGGCTCGGCTCAATAAGTCAGGCAAACCTTATGCCGGTGCCATAGCAGATCAAGCCGCTGCTACTAGAGCTAGAGAAGCTGCTCAAAACTGCCACCCTGAATAGGCTAGGAGTTAGCCTGGATGGAACTGAGGCTCCGGTTGAGAAGGAGTCTGCGGTTGAGGGGGAGCCTGCAATCCCTGCGGCTCAACCCAGGGAAACCGCGGCTCCAAGAAAGAAGAAAGCCAAAATTACTGAAACTTCCAAACCCTCATCCATTCTTCCTCCAAACTGACCTTACCAAAATCCTTCCTCATTCTATCCATCCCTCTTCTGAACCGCTCCACCTTACTCTAAACAATTCCCTTCACAAAACCAACTCCTCCTATCCCTTCTAAACCTCAGATAAAACCCCTTTCCCCAATCAAGCCTAATGTTGAAAAAATCCTTGAACTTTGCACAAGAAGTGAATCTGTGAGAAAAATGAAAGCCTCCACCTCTGAACCCAAACCTATCTCACCTCCAAAATCCCTCTCAAACTGCCAACTATTCAGTTCACTGAAGAACAGTTGCAGCTCATCTTTTCTACTCTTCCAAATCTTAAACCGCCTACTCAAACCGATCCTGAGCAGACCGAAGTGTCTGAGGCCGCGGTTCCAGTTGAACAAGCCGAGGTATCAACAAGTGCGGTTCAGCCTGAGCAAACCGATGAGTTTGAGGCTGCAGTATTGCCTGAGCAGACTGTTGTGTCTGAGGCAGTCCAAGATGAACCTGAGCAAGATGATGATAATCTTGAGGTTCAACGCCGAAGAGAACGAAGAGAAGGTTAGTAAAGAAAATATGACTTTGTGGAGCACTGGCAATCAAGGCCACCTGGTGCAATGGACTTCACTGATGCTTCTGACAAGAAGGATCATTACCCACTGAAGGCCCATTTGCAAAGAGTTGAGAGAAAGGGCTAAAATGAGAAAAGCTGGAATAGACCCCATGCTGGTTGAAACCGCTACTCCTTCGTTGAAACGAAAGCTTGAGTTTGACTCACCAGAGCACACTCCTTCACCTTCTGAATCCCCTACACTGCCTTTTGCTTCAGCAGTTCAACCGTCGGCTCAACCACAACTGATCAACATCTCTGCCCCTTCGGTTCTGCCTGAATCACAGTGCAGTTAGGTCTCCAAAACCGCGTGGTTTGAAAAGGAAGTGTGCCCAGGACATAGCGGGTTACCTGAAGAAGTTTAGAGCTACTACTTCCAAAGCCAACCGCCATGGAGCCATCATCAGAGCCGCCCAACAAGCATGAAGAGCAACGACTCAAGTTTGGTCGTCCAAATCCATTTGCAATCTTTCCAGCGATGAGTCTCAAGCTGCCTTCAGATCAACTGATTGCTTCAACTCTGATCAAATCATTGAAGATCTGGCAGTTGAGTTCATCTTCTCTCTCTGCTCTCAATTTTTCTTTAGAATAAACTGCATTGTCTTTCTTATCTTTATAGATGGCAGTTCTCTCCTTATTCTTCCTTTCCTCTCTCCAATACCCAACTTCTTTTCCATTTCCCCTTCTTTTCCCTACACTTCATTTTCTATAATTCCTTTCCCTTCCTCCCGTTTTGAAACTGATCCTGTGAAGATTCAGTTGTGCTGGATTCTTTTTCTACCCAATCTGCATTTTTCTTTCCTCTCGCCTTTCTTTGTTGATGCCATTAAGAGGGAGAATGCTATTGACCCTAGGATTGGGAGAATGGAATTCAAGATTGAAACCCTTCTGGAGAACCAGCTCAAGTTAGAACAGAAGGTTGAAATTTTTAATGAGCGACTTCTCTCAGACTTGAAGCGGCCCAAGAAATGAATGAAGCTCTGGAGAAGAAGTTAGACCAACTAGCTGATCTAACGGTTTCATCAACTGACTACTTAGTTCAGTATGCCAACGACCTGAAAAAGCTTTCTGAGAAAATCTTAGAGAAGGTAAATGAACCGACCCATCTTCGTCTCAAGTCAGCTGAATATGTGTTTTTGAAACCGCCAGCATAGTTGAACCTTCTGATGCTCAAACCGTTGTCCAAGCCGCCGCTAGGGTTCCTGATAGAACTGATTAGAATTCTTTCTATCTTTTGTAATCAGTTTTTCCTTTCATATTTTCCTTGTAATTTGTAACTTCTAAAACCTTTAAAAGGATTATAATGAAATGAATGCATTGCATCCAATATTCCAAAACTTTGTTTATTCAAACTACTTGTTTGTGGAACAATGCATTTCTAAAAACTCATGCACTATTCATCATGAAAACATTTTCTAAGTGTATGTGTTTTAAACATTCAGTTTAAAATGCATATCTGATTTTCATAATCACATCCCTCTATATGCATCTGAATGTATTTCTTATCTATCTGTTTTTCATTTTCTTTGTTTTTGATAGATTAGAAATCTATGGTATAGCATTGTGTGTGCATTTGACTTGGGACATGCAGTTTCAATACATACTCATTTGAGCATGTTCTTTCCAAGTACAATGTTTGCTCTATCATAGTGTGGTAATGGCATCAACCAAATAGGGGGAGATTGTTAGGATTCATTGTTAGTACACCCCACCTGATTGATTGACCCATTCCACGTGTCTTTTTATGGACTTTAGGTTATATGTAATGAAGTTTTACTTCAATTTTTAGACAAGTCCATTTCTAGATTTTAGTAGTTAGGTGAGTTATGATCGGTTATTCCTAGCGGTTTAGTGTCCCTCAAGCCGCCGTCTTCAAACCGCCAACATGATGCCTTAAGTCCTTCATCAAACCGCAGTTTGTGTCTTTGATGAAACCGCATTCAAGTTCATTCATGAAACTGCACATGCATCTGGTGGAACCGCCGACCAAGATATTGAAGAAGTTATTGCTGTCATTTACTCCTTAAAGACAAACATTCGCTTTTCAACCGTAAAATGAATGACTGGTGACTTGTCCTTAAACTTCAAGTCATGGTTCAGTTATTCTTGGAAGTCGGTTTGTCTAGTTTTTTGAAAAGTTACCGTTGTACTTTTCAACAACTAAAAGGACAATGTCAGGTAGTGATCCAACAACTTCCTGCCACAAAGCAAAAAGCAAAGGACGACAGTGACAGGTCAACCAATGGGATTGTGACAGCGCATTAAACCGCCATACAATGACTCACCTCATGTCCAACGGTCATTAATGCCTTCACTATAAATAGCCTTCATTGTTCAACATTGAAGGTTGCTGAGCTTCAAAGAGAATATCCCAAGTATTCAAGTTTGCTTTGAAGATTGAAAATTCAGATACTCATATCTTCATCATCTCCTTAGCAAACCCAGAGTTCTTCATCAAAGCTTCAAGCCCTCAAATCATCACAACTCAGCCTTGCACAGAAAGTAATCACTTGATCACCATCACATAGATATTTTGAGCTCTTGATTTCTTTCCACACTACACACCCGGAGTATATTTTCTATAGATTATATACCTCGAAAACACAGTTTGTTATAATAGCATTGTTAGGTTAGATTGTTTATTTAGAGTTTGGATTCATTTGTAATCTTGTAAAAACCCCTCTAAATCAATACAAGTCTAGTAGCTATTAGAAAATCCTAGGCTAACCACCTAGGTAGGACGTAGTTCTTTCAAGAACGAACATCTTCAAATTGTGTGTCCTTGATCTTTATTTTCTGTCTTGTCATTTACATTTATGTTTATGAGCTTTATTTACTTTCATGTGAAATGACTTGATAAATGATTTGCATACTTTTGTGATACTTCAATTGTGCCTTGTCAGTTGCATCATTCCTTTTTTCAACCACTTAAACCGCCCAACTCTTTATAATTCAGTTTGGCCAAAACCGCAAAACTCCGCTGTGCATTTTATCTGAGAGGTTCTAGTGCTTTAAACCGCAATAGACCAAACTGATAAGTACTTGGTTGATTTTCAAGGGTATTTCGAAAAAGATTTTAAACCGCTATTCACCCCCCCCCCCCCTCTAGCGGTTCTATACCCTTGTTGCCCTTTGGGACCAACAGTAGTAATATCGATTTTCTTTTTACTATTATTACAATATTTTTGAAACATATACATTTTTCACTAGTTTTGGTGAATTATTTTATCGTTTTCCTGTTATATTTATGTATGTAAACGTATTGAATATTAGCTTCATGCTATTTTTTTTTCTTTAAAGAAGAGGCAACACCAAATATTTTGGTGTAGATCCGCCACTGGGCGGAGGGAGTAAATGCTTACACAAAAGATACTCCCTCCGTCTCAAAAATAGATGTCATTTTGAGAGATAAGTTTTGTCTCAAAATATTTGTCGTTTCACTATTTCCAAGGCTTTTTTAATGTTGTATACCAATTACATACCTTTATTAATGATAGTGGAGTATCTTTTACAGAAGCATTTACTTGCCTAGGTAATTGGTTAACTTTAGGGGTGTTTGAGACTTTTTTATATGCATTAATTGTATTTCTTAATAATTATGCAAATGCTCAAAACGACATCTATTTTGAGACAGAGCGAGTAGCTTGCAAGTTGCAATCAATGAACATGGTTATTATAGGTAAACACGAATAAAAAATTCTTAGAATTAGTAAAACATCAAGTATTTTTTGGAACAAAAATTAACACCTAAAACGTCATATATTTTGAAACGGTGGGAGTACGTACTCTTTCTAACAGAAAAAACAAAAAAAAAAAAAAAAAAAAAAAAAAAAAAACATATAAAAAACTATAATCGGGTTTAAGTTGGGCAGGCATGAAATTGGGCCAAGTCATGAAGAGGATAACAAGATAATTACTGGGTTCAAGAGTCCATAATGGGATCATATATCACCTTAACAAGCCCTTGGGCGATCTGTGTCCCCGGAATCACTAAATTAACAAAAAGTAGAATATTGGCGGCTTGCACCATGATTTGGCGTAATGCGATCCAGCTAAGACCATCTCCATTGGTTTAGTGCAGAAATTGCACTAATTTTAAAAAATAGTTTAGTTTTGAGTAAACCATAAAATGGACCTGCGTACTATTGCCCCAACATCACTTTGACCTGCGTACTATCAACTCAGTAAATGTACCATGCGTACTATAGTTTTATTATCAATTTCCTTGAGATTTCTAACATTGGTTAAAAAGTTAACGGGACTGTTAATAAATTAAGGAAAAGTTAGATTCTAATTTTTAAAATTGACACTAAATTTCAAAATAAATCCCCTTATCATCATCTTCTTCCTCCCTTCCATCTTCATAGCCCCACTTCACCAGCCTTGTGCCGGTCCACCTCCACCCATCCACCACCGACCAAATCTATCCACCACCGGCATAAAACAATAGTTGATATTAATCCAGAAATTAACAAGTAAAAGTTATATCTACTGAACACCAATTTATAATAACAGATGTAAATTAAAAATGCAAAAGAAAAGAACAAGAAAGCAAACAATATATGGGTTCAAAAGATATGGGTTCTCATTATCATCAAACCCATTCTTCCCAAACCCAGAATTATCAAGTCTTTGTTCAAGCTCCACAATTTCAAATTCAAATATGTGCCCTAATCCTAACCCCCGATCTCTATTTACGCCATCTCAAACTCTCTCTTCTTCCCCAAATTCACCCAATTCGAACCCTAGACTCCTTCTTCTTCAAATTAAATTGGCGAGCTCTCCCAGAATCTGCCACCGACGGCGATGATCATCCACCCTCACGCTCCAGCTCCACCGACGATTCACGAAACGAAACGCATCCACGGAGCGAAATTCGATGGCAGGAACTGGGGACAGAGAAGGGGTAGAATTTCATCAACAAGCCGCTATCAAGAAGCATACCTGACCTAGTATTCCGTTGATGGCGACACCAGATCTGGAATGAAGAGATCAAAGAGATCTCGTTTGATCTGCACCATCTTCTTCACTTTTTTATTTTCCTTTACTAAACTTATTTACTTATTAGTAGTATTATATTTTGTTTACAATATATATAATTATATGAGTTGTATTTATATTATTATTAGTGTTTTGCTTTATCATCAATATATTAGATATTAGTAATAAATAGAAAAAATATTACTAAAACATATTTTGTATGTAAGTGAGATTTTTGGTTAGTTTTCCAATTTTCATTAATATTCAGGGGGTAAAGTGGGATAAGGGGGATTTATTTTGAAATTTAGGGTCAGTTTTAAAATTTTGAATCTAATTTTTCTTTAATTTATTAACATGCCCGTTAACTTTTTAACCAATGTTAGAAATCTCAGGGAAATTGATAATAAAATTATAGTACGCATGGTACATTTACTGAGTTCATAGTACGCAGGTCAAAGTGATATTGAGGCAATAGTACGCGGGTCCATGTGGTTTACTCGTTTAGTTTTTGCACTAAATATCTCTCACCAATTCCGACTATTGCTTCAAATCTTGCACCAAAAAAAGTATATTCCCTATTATTTTTATTTTTTTATTTAACAAAAAAATGTCTTCAACATTTGTGTTTTTCTTAAGAATTACTCCCTCTGTCCCGGAAAGATAGTCCCTGTTTTTTCGATGTTTTTACGAATGTAATTTGAGCAATAATTTAGGCTACTTTGATTATCTTTATGAGAATCTAAAAATTTGTATTGATAGTATTGTAATGGTGTCTCAATAACTAGTCGAAAATTTTCATTAAGATTGTTAGTAAATCAGACCCAAGAGATAACAGATAATAATGAATGCAAATCAATAAGTAAGAACACAGATTTTACGTGGTTCACCAACAACCTATTGGCTACGTCCGCGGGAAAAGGGAAACAGCTATTATTATGGCGGAGAAACAATTACAAGAAGATGATCACACTAATCTATGTTTGCATGAACTTTGATAACAAAGTTCCTAGCTATGAAAATCCCTAAATCTAGAATTACTGATCTCTTTCTCAATGTCAATTGAATCACGGGCAGAAAAATACTAATTTATGACTAGTATTTAAATCACTAGAGACTTAAACCAAAAGACAAAAGGAGTCCTAAATTAAATCCCGAAAGAACTTAATTTACTTTCCACACAAGCCAGGACAACGCAAAACCAAATCAGGCCTGAAACCCCATGGTCCGATCGGGTCTAGAGACATGTCCGACCGAACCATGCTTGCTACCCGGCCGGACTAAGCTTCCTATGCAGATACTTCTTTGTTTCTTCTCTTTTGACCTTTTTTCAAAGTCATTTACTCTAACAATCCCCACCTTGACTTTGAATCTCCTCTAATAATTCAGATGCACGAGTTGACAACATAGACTCCACCTTGAGCCACATCCCTCGTACCAGAAACAGATTTTTCAACCTTTGCCTCAGTCTGTCTTTCGTCAAAGACACTAGATTTGTGCACCATGTATCTTCATGACACTCAGAATTTTCCTCACCAGACAAACAACTTTGTCCTCTGGACAATCAGATATTCTGCATGCATGTATTCTACACGGTCACCCAAGCGTGCACATACGGGCACTCAGAATCTCCCGAACGGGCGACTAACAGTCATTCAGATGTGGCCCATCCAGTCGACATTGGATCTTGCCAACCATGACTGATAAAACTGGTATGTGTTGATCTTCTAGCCGTGGCTTGCCCAGTTCACTCCCGCCTAGAGTAAAACGCTGCTCCATATGCTCGTCAACACCTTCACCAATCTCAGAACCTTGGAGGATAAATAAAGAACCTTTTCTTTCGCCCTTCAGAATCACATCTGAACCTTTGTAGACATCCAGAACTCCACCTTCACCTTTGAAACTGTATCACTTCTTGTCCAACCGACTAAGTGATATCAGATTCTTTGCTACTTATGGAACGTGTCTCACCTTGTTCAATGTGAGAGATTTATCACACGAAGTTCTCACCTTTACGGAGCCCATGCCAACTACCTTGCAGTCTGATCCATTAGCCATATAAATACGGTCTCCATCTTTCTTCTCGTACGTTGTAAACTGCTCCTTGCGCGAACATATGCGATAAAAACTCCGAATCTAGAAACCATGCAACTTTCTTGCATTCTTCTTCTTCCGTCACTAGGGCATAATCACATCCTCATTCAGATTGTCACTGCTCGACTTCGCTGCAGCCGACTCAGAATTCTTCAGATGCGGAGTCAGATGTACGATTTTGAAATCTAACCATATTATTGCCTCGGGCAATACAGATTTTGTATCTACTTCTAGATCACTAGAATAGACTACACCAGATGTTAGATCTTCAGTTTATACCAGATAGCTAAAAAATTTATCACAAAATCTAGCTTCAGATCTCCGTCTTCAGATGCAGATACCAGACACCGAAATGTTCCAAATGCGTTGTTGGATCACCAACGTACACCAGGCTAGCGGCTAACTTATGTGGTCGCATCAACACCCGTACTGTTAGCGCACCATAGTTTACAGCCATTATTTCTATGATATGATTCCGGAAATCACGTTTTCGATTATTCAAGAGATAGGATCCACACTCAGCGCAATAAATAAAATAACGTCACCTTATTTTGCATGCATCATTTTGTAAACTTTTATGTAATCCTAGAATTGCCATTTTTTAAAAATGAATCAAGCGAAAATAGTCTAAATAATTGAATGGAGACTTAATATTAAAAAAATATTACAACACCCTTGTATGATGACAAACAAATCTCTATATTACATTTGTGTGTGTCACATTATATATCACTAATAATTTAACAATTATAATTTATTAGAGCTGATATCATAACAATAAAATAATACGAATGAGGATTTTATGGTCATCGTTGATTGTAGTGAAAATATGAGCGGGTACAATTTTCAATATCATGAATCAATTGAGCAACTTATCATACTCGACTGGTGTAGGGCTATGGATAAGAATGAAATGGAAAGGTGACAATTTTGGAGTCATTCCTTATCCTTTTTTCTCCCCCATTTTCTGGCACCACTTGTGGGCCTCAAAATGCAGCTTACTTGCTTCCTTTTTGTGCTTTATATATGTTAAGGGACAATATTTTCTATCATTAATTTCTTCTACGATATCCTCATTCGTCTCAATTTAAACTTTAATTTTTTTAGATTGGATGTTTCATTTTGAACTTCAAAACCTAAAATAAAAAGTTTTATGTTTCTTTATTTGTGAGCCCTACATGTCATAGTTCCGCTAACTATTCTTTACCCACTTTTTCTCTCTTATCAAACATCTACACTCACAACACATTACCTTTTTCTTAATTCTTGAATTCATTTTTTTTTAAGTTTAAATTAAGACGGAGGGGGTAGGATATTATTACAGTGTTAAAATAGAACGTTGTTCCAAAGAAGTTTAAAAGAAGGTGGGAAACCAAGTTAACAGTCAAAAATGGTAACTTCGTTTTCAAAGTAAAGTAATACAGTAGATTCTTATTCCAATTCCCCAAAGCTTTTTTTAATTATTATTAATAATGAGTTTCTTTCCATAGACATAATACTAATTATTCTTGTTGACATAATACTAATTATTCTTCATGTGAAGCTGACTAGGCACTTACAAGGATGGATTTATAATCAAAAACTGTGATCAATTTTTTCGTGGCTTAGAATGGCTTCCCATTTCCCACATAAAAAAATTTAGTACTTCCTCTCTCCCAATGAAATGAATTCCATTTTCGAAAACTTTTGTCTCAAAAATGAATATTTAAAAAAAAAAAAAAAAAAAAAAAAAACCTTTGATCTATAATATTGTTTTACTAAATTTTTTACTTGCAAAACTAAATGTCTGAAAAGAGGATCACATGATTATATATGAATATTTACCATAAAATATATAATCCCTCTGTCCCAGACCAATGGGCACTTTTGGTCAAACCTACTTGAATTTTAACTAATATTTTATGCTAAACTATTAATCTCCATAAAAATTAAAAATAATTATTAAATCAGTAATGAAAACATTATCAATAACTTATGTTTTTAATTTTTATGGATATAAAGAATTTAGCATAAAATATTAGTCCAAGTTTAAGTAGGTTTGACCAAAAGTGCACCTTGTTATGGGATGGAGGGAGTAAATTGTAGAGATTTTCAGATGTTTCTTTGGACATTCGTTAAGAGACGGAGGGAGTATTAAAAAAGAGAGAGGTAGAGAGATTGAGAAACAGATAATGAAATTGGGAATTTATAATCAAAATCTATTTTTATTTTTTTTAGAAGTCAAAAATACATTTTCAAATAAAAAAATAATTCGATTCACTATATGATAGTATGAGATTTGGACCGAGTGTGCTTAAACTTGAAATGTAATCTTGTTTTAAAAAAAGATTACATTTCAAGTTTAAGCACATTCGGTCCAAATGAATTATTTCAAGCTTAAGCACATTCGGTCCAAATGAATTATAGTGTACCACATTTTCATAGAAGTATATCACTTTGATGTTACATTTTCATTCACATAACTGACCAAATGTAGGCTTTAGATACATAACATTCGACCAGACGGCGCGAGGACGTCTATGGCAAGAATACTACCAGATGACGCGACGTCTATGGGAGATTAGGTTTTTAGGGCAAGTATCATTTACTGTAATAGTTTCCAATAGAGGTAGGAATTAGTAATAGTCAGTGCCATAGATCTGTAATAGATTCCATAAGAATTTGTAAAAACGATGGTAATTGCTTTGAAATGAAAGATATGTTACAACTTCAAAAACAAAAAAAATACATAACATTCGTTAAATATAATTTATTTATTTTTACTACAAGAAGTAGAAATGAATCATTGATTTTTCTAAATGACGAAAAAGAAAAAGGTTTTATGCCGTGTGAGTGAAGGCTCACTGATATATATAAAGAACTGTTCAGATTATGCAAATCTAATATCCATTTTACATTGATGATCTATCATTTTCCTTTCTTAATAACTTCTTAATGCATCATAAGTGTTTATTGGCTCCAACATTTTTTTATAGGCTAGAGTTATATACTCCATCCGTTTCAATTTGATTTTTCTATATTTTTAAAAAAAATGAACTTTGAGAAATATTATTAAATTGATTTAAGTATCCTATTGAACATTTAAAATTTGTTATTGATAACGTTGTTGATTGTGTATCACTTATAAATTTTAGATCTTCATTACTATAATTAACTAAAGTTATAATTAATGCTCAAATTTCATTCGTAATAGTTAAAAAAAAGCTGGGGAAATTATTTTGGGACGTCGACAATATTAAGATAAAAGGAATATCTCTGTAAATCATCAGTTGAGGTGCAAAATAATCAAACAACAACTTTGAATTTAAATGGAGAAAAAGGGTTTTTTGTTGTTATTGTTATAACAAATACTCCCTCCGTCCCCATCTTATATTTATTTTGGGCGTCACAATACTTAATGCTACTTACTCAAATATTTACTTTTATCTCTCATATCTATCTTACAACAACTATCCACTAACTTACTTTTCTCTCACCTACACACTCACAATATTATTTTTTTCAACATATTTTTTTAACGTGCATTCACATTTAATAGTAATAAGTACGAGACGGAGGGAGTATATAACTCAAGTGTTAATCATTGATGACTCAGATATGGATAATATGTGGACCTTATCCTGTCTCTCTCCTAGTACTATGGGAAAGGAAAGTTTTTATACAATTTCAACCATGTAGGAATAGGAAAATGAGCAAGGATAAAACCATCCTATTTAATATTCCTAGTCATAATCTGAATATTTCATTTTCAACCATATTTTCTCATTCCCCATTTTTTATTCAATTTAATCCCATTTTTTAATATTGTTTGTTATTTAACTCATTTAAACCATACCCTTATCTCTATATCATGTATATATATGTTTCCAGAACACCATCTTTCCTTTAAATAAATCTATCATATGTTGTTGTTAGTATTGTTGAGTTGATAAGTATTGCCAAGAACTTGTTCTTCAAGAAAAGAATTTGATCATAAGCAATGGTGAAACAAAAGAGATTTATCATCAAGATGGGAGTGTAACAAGGCAACTCAATGGGTGTTAGTGGACACTAAAAATGACCATGATCACGATCACGACTCCGATCTAGTCGATTCGGATTTCGAGGATGCTCCGACGATTCAGTTGAATCAGAATCGTCGTCTTCATCATCTTCATACTTCCTTTATATGAACTATCAGACCTCATGGCCCAACTCCCTATCAAGTAATTTGACAATCAGTATTATTTTTTTATAATCGCATCAAAGTACAGCCATATTTGCGTATGGTACAACATGAAAATGCATCTGGCAATATCAATTATAAATTTTGTTTAAAGTTTAAACTAAATGCAGGAGGGGACTTTCAAAGTATTATCAAGGGCAATCACAGTCATTTGGATGTTTAGCAAATGTGAAGAGCCTTGAAGATGTTACAAAGAAGGGGAATTCAGTTGTTATAATAGAGAATGAAAGCTGGTAAGAGTTTTGGAGATAGTCAA